>JAKTWV010000034.1:0-144715 GCA_030582235.1 Ruyongia ponderosae | reverse complement strand
CTAACCAATTTGAACAATATATTGAAGTTGAGAGGGATGCTCTGAGTCTTAACAAAATAGATCCACTTGACAAACTGGTAGCTATGGAATTTGAAACTATTAGAGATCATGAAGGTGAAGTGATGTCACTTGAAGAAATACTGAAATCATTACCAACTCTTGAACCTTATGAACCGGCAGACCAATCATCAAAGATTCCTTTATCAGATACAAACCCCAACCCTGGAGACAATGAGGATGACATTGATACTGATATTACTGTTGACAATGATACAATAGGTGAAACTGTAATACCTGACAATGATCAACAGTCAGAACTATATGATGATAACAATGTTGACAAGTCCGATTCAATCGATGATGACGATACTAATGAATCAGACGACGAATCAGACAACAATTTAATCAGTTTGAGAAATTCTGGTGATGTTGTACCCATACCCAATAACTTAAAATGGTCATTTTTAGGTTCCAACAATAAAATTGAATTATCTGGTCCTAGACGTCTTAGATCACTTAATAACATTGACCAGGTAAAGTTTGAGAGAGACATTGAGCTTAATTCCATTCTCATGAATATTGATGATTCAGAAGAGCACTCGTCAAATTACTCCAGTTATTCCACACCCTTTAAAGTAACAACTCAAGATACAAGCTCAGAAACTTATGAACCAAAGACTTTTGATGAAGCCAACAAGAATGAACTATGGAGAGAATCAATGTGGTCAGAATTGAATGGATTGGATAACAACAACGTATTTCAGTACATTGACAAGGATGATATACCAACAGGTAGTACATTTATGGACACCCGGTGGGTGTATAAATCCAAAAGTGTAATTGTTAACAAGTCAAGGTTAGTTGTGAAGGGTTTTCTTCAACACAAGTTAAATCTTGATTCAGCTGAGACTTATTCACCAACGTTGCCAACTTCAATATTCTATACCATCACTGCTCTAGCCATCAAAGACAATCATTATGAAGTCGGTTTGTTGGATGTAAATCAGGCTTTTATTCAGGCCTATTTGCCTGAGAATAGCAAATATTTTGTTAAGTTCCAAACTCCTGAAGGTATGAAATTTGCCAGACTAGTCAAAAGTCTGTATGGTTTGCTTGAGGCACCGAATGTTTGGAATTGCAAATTGACTGATGAATTGAATAAGCTTGGATATCATAATGATCATCTCTTTGGTCCAACTGTGTTTGTTAATTGGGGTGCTAATGTGAAGAAGTCTGGTTTTCCTGATTCAATTTTGGCAGTTTTTGTCGATGACATTTTTATTGTATCACGTGATTTTCAAAAAGTTGTTAAAGAAATTACTTCAGTCTTCAGTTGTAAGTTGGTTGCAGATTCAAAGGTATTGAAGTTTAAGATACTTGGTTCAGATCTTATTAGAGAAGTTAATAACGATGGTCACACTATCTCCATCTCTTTGAACAAGAATACCTATACTGAGAAGATTGTTAATCAATTTATGCAGGATCCAAAGTTATCAAAATACAACATCAATATTTCTAATGCAGCAAGTTTACCAAATCCAACAAGTTGGTCTAAACCAGTCCCTTCTAAACAGGTCAAAGAAAGCATGTCGACCTCAGAATATGATGAAAGAGTTAAATTACTTCAGATTTATCTAGGTAAAACCAATTATATTGCCACAACAATAAGACCGGATATCACATTTTCCTCATATTTGCTATCCAAATATGTCAACATTCCCCATGATGAAGTCATGTACAATTTGTTCTACCTCTATCATTACCTTTATAACAATCCACAATCATCTTTAACCTTCAAAAGGCTTTCAGAAGCTGAGAAATCCCTTTATAAAGATCACCCATCATACTCAGAAGACAATCTCAATGAAGTCGTCTTAAGACTATTCTGTGATTCCTCTCACACTAACTTAGAAGATGCACAAAGTTCATTCGGTTATGCAATATACTTAGATTCTATTGGTCTTATCAGTTTCAAATCGAAATTTTCAAAAACTGTTCCACAATCTTCAACAGAATCAGAAGTTATTGCAGTTAGATCTGGTTTAAATGAAGCTAAATCTCTTCAAAGCTTTCTCCAAGTTGTATTCAATTTTAAAGTCACTATCAAGATTTATGATGATGCTTCCTCATGTGTGAACTTTATCAACAAACACTACATTACTGATGAATCCAAATACTTCAAGATCCACTTGTTACGTTTAAAACAGGAGTTCAAAGCCAAAGAATTTGAGATTAAGCACATATATACAAAGACTAACGTTTCTGATTTGATGACTAAAAACGTTTCAAAAGCTGTCTTTGATACACTTCACTCTGGTCTAATAACCAATGGTTACGTCTTTCCCCCAATCCAACAAAAGTCTTCTAATAATCCAAAGAAAAGGAAAAGGGAGTGATAATTTATACATCAAGTTTTGCCTATCTATCAACAGTTTATTTTCTTTTCTATCCTTATTGTCCATGCGACATTCTTAAACTGTGAATTCAGGTAAGTTTATTTTTATTTATTCAAGTAGGTCCTTTGTGACTGAAACCGTCTTTATGACATATACTATACTGTTATTGCATCGTCTTTGTACGATTAAGAATTCTCATATTCTTCATGGCAATCCTCTAAGAACTTCGTTTCTTCACAGTATCCGTTTTGGTAACACTAAGACTTTCATTGTCTTCATATGCATTCGTTCCAAAACAATGACAAACTTTAACCAGTTTCGTCCCCAGCAATGGGTCCGAGTCAGCCCTGATCAGGTGGTACTCCAGTAGGTCTTTTGACTGAATCCCGTCTCATTTCGAGACAATATTAACATTTATTTATATCTAGGTTCTTAGGAGTGGTTTTAGTGAGTATTGTCAGTCCTGAGTTACAGAAAATTTGTGTTATTTATATTTTATTATTATCATCTGTTAACGTTGACGGCTAGTACCGAGTCTCACACTGTCTACTTGATCTGATGCTACGAGATTGAAGAACTGGCCATTCTACAAGATCTGATCTGAAGATTAGGTATTCGTCCATAAACGGATTTCCACTACCTTTCATTCATATTGGTTCGGTTATATTTTCATTTGCTTTATCATCCAAATAATTAATCTGTTATTCGACTGTTGTTTATATAGTCAAGAAGTCATGAGTTCAGTTCTGACAAAGAAGAAGAGGGTGATGTTTGTCATAGCTATATGAGTGATGATCTACACAAGTGTGTCCAGACCAGAACTAATTATTCTGTTATTCTCATTCTATGTTATTCTGTTTATCTCATATTGTTCTTACTCTACAATGTTCTCAGTGATGACTATAAGAACTACAATATTCCCTGACTAAGACTTACCTTCTTATATATTTATATATCCATCTGTTACATCTAATTACTAGCTGTCACAACCCACAACAACAACAACTACTACTAATACAAGCAACAACCGTTCCTATGTCTGACTCTGACTCTCCATTAAGCTCAGTCCACTCCCTGGACTATCCCCATCTCGACCCCGAAGTTCTACCTGAAGGTCTCACTGACGAACATCATTTTTATCTTCAAACCATGTAGCTATATTCAGCTAGTAAGAGTATTGAACCCCGATTTACTACAAACAACATTGACACAATATCACTGTTCAATCAAGTTAGAAAACTCACGAGTCAAGAATAACAAAACAAAATAAACAAAACAAAATATGTATCTAATAAGATTAAAAACTGCAAAATATATATGTAACTAGTAGTCGAATCATGATTAGATCAACATTATATTAATTTAATATAGAAACCTCCCAACTGGACCAACCCACTTCTTCATAAAACACTCAATTATTATAATTTAAATCAACTTCTTTTGGTTCTTTTTTAAATTCTTCACTCTCTATAGTTATAATCTGTATAAAAATAATAGTTAAACCTCAAGCTCATCCATGTCATATCATGAATCTTATAATATATAACACCAACCTTTTTTATTTCTTCTTTTGTATTTCTTTCTTTTAAGTAACCCTTTTAGTATATTTCTAATCCTTTTTTCAAAACCCTGTAATATAGAACAAACCAACCCCAGATCGATCATGCAATATTCAACGCTGATTGATTAAATCTTCAAATAATCATCATCCATCTTGAATTGTGGTTCATCCAAGTCTCCCGTATTGATCAACATTGACGAACCACCAAGATTCTGATTATTACCAATAACAGAGACGCCGACATTATGATTGGTCATCATGGCACCATTGTCCAGATTCGAAGAGGCATTGTGATGTTGATAGTACTGGTTGTAATTGATACCACTATTACTATAACTATTATGGCGCTGATGTCCCTGTTGATTATTGTTGTTGTTAGTTGATGATGCTATTGAACCGGTGGATACGTTCAACGTCGACATCATCATCCCTGCGACATTCTCAACAACGTCAAACCCATTACCATTGCTATTACCATTCCCGGTGAAGGTCTGTCTTCTGAATGAAGGACGCTGTAATTGTAATTGAGAAGCTGAGTTCGTTCTTGAACCTCTTCTTTGTAATTCTTGTGGTGTCAATAGATCTGAGAGACTTGATGGCACAAAGTCCTCTTCTAGAATGTCTTCATCGTCATCGGCAATAGCTGATTCGTTACTCATCATCAACAGACTACTGCTGGTATTGTTGTTGTTATTGAACTGGATGGATGATGAAGAGGTTTGGGAGATGTATGTTGGTCTTATTGCTTGTGAATGGGACATGCTTCTGTAATAGTTTTGAGATTGATTGTTGCTTGTTGGTTGAGATTGTGGTTGAGATTGAGATTGAGATTGAGGTTGAGATTGGGGTTGGTTATTACCATTGTTGTTAGCTGCACCCCAGATTGAATAAGAACCAAATGGAGAAGTAGCCATATTTGATGATCCCTGTTGTTGGTTCTGATTGTTATTAATACCCTTGATATGCTGTTGTTGAGATTGTTGAAGTGAGTTGAGACCTGAGAATGAAGATTGTGGAGATGAAGAAATCAATCTATTATTGTTGTCATAGGCATAGGAAGCATTATTGGTGTTACTACTGTTATTGATGTTGCTGGTGGTATTATTGATGGTTGTTGGTGCCACAGTGTAGTTGCTAGGAACAGAAGCAGAGATTGTAGGAAGTTGTTGTTGATGACGGTACTGGTTGTTGCTGTTAGTATTGTTGTTCATATTGTCGTTGTTGCTGTTGATGTTCTTGTTGTTGTTGTTGCTATGACCATTTGGAATAGGGATACTGGCTCCATTACCATTGCTATTGTTGTTATTACCGTTACCATTATTATTACCATTATTACCATTGTTATTACCATTCCCATTCATGATATTGTGATTCTGATAAACCTGAGCCAAACTCTTTGGATTCACTCTTCTCCCATCTGGCAAGATATGAGCGAGTGCACATTTGAGACCAAACTTACAGTTCCCCTTCTGGAAGTATTTACAAGGAGCTGAATCAACAGTGGCATCCATTGTATGAGAAAAGGGACAGCCATTCCCAGCCTGACAGGCACCCTGTCTGTAGAATTTGCAAGGAACATGGGCCAAATTTCTTGATGGTGGTGATTTTGACACGTCTAATGATAAACCATTATTGTTGTTGTTGTTACTGTTACTGTTGTTGCTGTTGTTGTTGAGATTATGGGGGATGTTTGTGGCACTTGAAGCAGATCCCAAGGATGAGGACGAGGATGAGATTTGCAAGTTTCCCGTCTTTGGAGGACTCATCTGGTGGTTGTGATTGTGGTGGTTGTTATGATTGTGTCTGTTCATTTTAGCTATTAAATCTTGATCTGTTTGAATCTTCTGAAAAGTTGGTGATTTCTTGAATGAACAGCTTGATAAGAAGTTATGGGATTAATTTGAAATTTGGGGGAAAAGATTTGGTGTTTTTTGTTCAAATTCTGGATGGAAAGTTGATCAAAACTTTCAAGAGAGGGATGTGTGTCTATTTTTTGTCTCTGGTGGCAGCTGAGTATTGTTTAGTTCTTTATTTTAGTGATTGTATCTTTGATGTGGTTGTTCCTAATATTGGTGAGTAATATGCTTATCTATGGTATGGGTTGTCCCTAAAAAAATGGGAGAATCCGGGTAAATTACTGGTGTCCGGATGGTAATAAATTGTTGGTGTTTGGGTGTACTGATTTAAATATTATTTCCTCTTTGGGATATGTCTTGCATTATTACCAATTCAAGGCAGCTAATTAACAAGGAATGGTCTCGCCTCTAGTCTACTGTCTGGTATATGTGAGGTTTAGGTATTAAATTATATTATACAAGGTGATTCATGAGATGGTGAAGAAGACAGAGAAAGATCAAGATGTCTTTGTTTTTCTTCCTGTTTACATATAACTTATAATACATAACCATTTGGACAAGAAGAAGATGATCGTTCTCAGAAGACTGGCGAGAAGACCCTTGATTGTCTCTGGATTGTTATTGTTCATATTAGCAACGTTGCTTGTATCCCTACACTTCTCTCCCTTTCCAATATCTTCCTCTTCTTCAAGACCTACAAGTATCGTTATTCTGGATGGTGGCAACAACAAGAAGAAGATTGCAGTCTCGTCTCATTATAGGCATCTGGTTGATAAATATGGCTCCAACTTTGCTTCAACAATGTCCTTGGATAAAAAATGCTCTATCTATTTTGAAGAACTTTATAAACTGAACCATGACTGGGAGGTCCATGACAATTTGGATGAGTCGTATAACATGGATGCCCTGGACCATGACGAGTATATCAATAGGAAAGTTAATGATTTCAAACATGGGCATGATAATAATGACCCTGATGAGGGACAGAGAGCCAAGTTTGAAATGGAATATATCAAAGTACATGGTGAAACCAAGAAGAGTGCACAGCTGATGATCGATGCAGTTACTCATCTCAGAGTCTTTGGTCAATGTTTCTTAAGAGATGATACAGCCAGTTCAAGTTCATTATCGGCTATTTACAATTACTTCAAACCCTCAACTGATCTAGAAGATGTGACGACTGATACTAAAGATGATGACAATATTAAAATTCAAGATTCTGATTTCAATATGTGTTATGATATCGAACAACGGTTATTCCCATGGTTATCTGGAGAACTACCAGTTTATTCAAGATGGGATGGGAAAATCTCACATGGTGGTGTTCCTAACATGAGTAAATATCCTTTATCTTCTGATCAAACCACTGATACTGGTAGTACTACTGCTTCTACTTCTGGTGATGATGTTGAAGATGATGTCAAAGTAAAGAGATCTATCACTATAGAGGGGTGTTTCTTGAGCAAATGGAAACAAATCATTAATGGTAAGGGGATAGTTGTATTTGCATTTGATAAATATGTTGATGAATTAGATGGATTGATTAGAGTCTTGAGAGCATTGAATAATGAATTACCAATCCAAATCGTTCATAAGGGAGACCTGTCCATCGAGTCACAAGAGAGATTGATCAAGACTTCAAGAACTGATGAATATTTCAAACTAACACCACCAGCATCATCGTCTGGTATTCATGACACTACAATTTCAAGATTCCCAAAGCAAGAGATATGGTTTGTTAATGCTCAGAGATGTATAAAATCAGGATCCCGCAAGCATTTCGATTCCTTTGCGAATAGACTCATAGCATACATGTTTAATTCCTTTGATGAGATGTTATTGATGGATGCAGATACGATCCCATTGATTGAACCATCCAAATTATTTACAACGAATGCTTATCAAACTTCAAACACTCTATTCTTCAAGGATAGATTCACAAACCATAGACGAGTCTCCAGTGATTCAGAATATTTCAAAAGTTTGTTACCTAATTTGGTGGATCAGGCCCTGTTTGAGATCGAACCTTCTACAAATCATACATTATCGAATAGATTCATTACAGATGATGCGTATCTATACATGATGGAAGCTGGGATGGTTGCCATTAAGAGGTCTACGCATTTCACTGGGATGCTTATGGCGATACAGTTGAATATGTGGAGGGTTGTTAAAGTCAAAGTATGGGGAGAGAAGGAACTGTTTTGGTTGGGGCAAAGTATTGCAGGGAATGAGAATTATATGTTTAATTCTTTGGATGCAGTTGCTGTTGGTGAATTATCCACTGTATCCAAGGAAGAAGAAGAAGAAGAAGGTAAAGTGAGAAAGATATGTACAACACATCCTGGACATATTGATGGGGATGATATGGAGACGTTATTATGGATCAATTCAGGAATGAGGACATGTAAATTCGTCAATAGCGTTGATAGAGACATGAATCACTTGAAAGGAAATGGCTTGAAGGAGAAGTATGACAATGATCTGAAAAAATTAGCTGAGTATTATCAAAGTCCATTAAAGATTACAGGAGCGATATTACCAGTTGGAGGAAGTGATAATGGCTGGGAGATGAGACAGGAATGTTCAGGGTACGTTTGGTGTGCTCGTGCTTCTGCTGATGAAGGCCAGTATTTCGAGTTCAATAAGACTGTTGTGGACTACAATTTGTACTTGGGACATATCTGGCTCAATGAGGGTGTTGCTTGATTATATTTATTCATCATGTTAATCATATAAACTATTATTTAATGTATTTCCCAACTAGGCATTATTGTTAGTATTGGTATTACGATATGAATTCAGGCACCAACCAAAATGGTCTAGTCTCCAAATATTTATGAGCCTAGACCCTCATTAGATCTCAAATCTCGATTAATTTAGTGTGAGATTCCTTCATCGAAAAACTGAAATAAAACACGAATTGCCACAGCCAAACGATGATCAGGTTAAACAGTGTCTATACACAATACATACTACACACTACTAATACCACCACCAATGGTAGCCCTAATGCCACAGTAACTTTCGCCAAGAAGAAGACTAGACCCACTAAAAATTTCACAGCTGACAGGGACTAGTCCCGGAAAGCGCGAAGGGCTGCTGAAGATCTCGAGACTGAAATAAAGAAATAAATTATCTTTGAAATCTTTAATCCTCGACCCTTCAAATCTAACTATCTTTCAGTCTTTATTTCTTCACTCTTTGACAGCAGTTCAGTGCCTAATACCGACTAAATGTTATCTCTCAGACGGTACACCAGAAGACCCCTTCTGCTACTGGCAGCTGTTTTCTCAGTGGTCCTGTTCCTCTTTAACAAGAGTCTTCTGGGCATCAATTCTAGGACGAATAAGAATTCAAGGAATATGCTGATTATCAACAACAAGAACAGCATGTCTACCCATTACACGCATCTTATCAGCAAGTATGGCCCAGATTTGCCTAAGTTGACGTTGGAGAGAAGATGTGGTATTTATTTCGATGAGTTGTATAAGTTGGACCATGATTGGGAAGTTAAAGATAACTTGGATAATAATTACAACTTTGATACTTTTGACCATCATAAATTCATTGATGATAGAGTCAATGATTATAAGAGAAAGAACGACAATAAGGAGCCAGATGAGGGACAAAAGGCGAAATTCGAATTAGATTATTTGAGAGTCAATGGAGAGACTGAAAAGAGTGCCCAATCTATGATTGATGCAGTTACACATTTAAGGGTCTTTGGACAATGTTTTCTCAAGGATGATGATCTTGCTTCGACTTCGTTGAATGCCATTTATAACTATTTTAAGAGTTCTGATGATGAGATTTTGAAGAAGGTTGATGGTGCTTCTACAGTTGATGATGAAGTTGAGACTGGGTTTGATATGTGTTATGATGTTGAACAAAGATTGTTTCCTTGGTTGAGTAGAGAATTCCCAGTTTATACAAGATGGGATGGGAAGATCTTACATGGGATTCCAAACATGAGTAAATATTCCACTCCTGATCTGACTTCTAATACTGTTGTTGATGAAGATGATATTGATGAAGAAGAAGGTACCACTGTTGGAAGTAAAAAAGAAAACGATAAGACAGTCAAGAAGGAAAAGAGAAAAATCAAAAGAGAAATGTGCTTTTTAAACAAATGGAGACAAGTCATCAATGGTAAGGGGATTGTTATCTCTGCTACTGATAAATACGTTGAAGATATCGAAGGTTTAATCAGAGTGCTAAGAGCTTTACAAAACACATTACCTATTCAAATCGTCCATAAGGGTGATCTTTCTGTCCAATCACAAGAAAGATTGATTGAAATTTCTAGAACTGAAGATTTCAAAATCCCAAAGAATTATTATGAATCTTACAAATCCACCGTATACCCAAAGCAAGAGATTTGGTTCGTTAATGCCAAGAGATGCATCAGACCTGATTCTAGAAGACATTTTGATTCATTTGCTAATAAATTGATTGCATACATGTTTAATTCCTTTGATGAGATGATCTTAATGGATGCTGATACGATTCCATTAGTCAATCCAAGAAAATTATTCAAGACGAATTCATATGAACGTACACAATCTTTATTCTTCAAGGATAGATGGACTGCTGGAAGAAGAATCCAATCTGATTCTGATTATTTCAAGAGTTTGTTACCAAATGAGATGGATTTAGCATTATATGATATTGAACCATCCACAGATCATACCATGCTTAATAGATATATTTCACATACTTTTACATTTATGATGGAAGCCGGTATGGTTACCATCAAGAGATCCACACATTATATCGGGATGCTTATGGCTATTCAATTGAATTTATGGAGACCAGTAAGACATCGTGTTTGGGGTGAGAAGGAATTATTCTGGTTGGGACAAAGTATTGCCGGGAATGAGAATTATGCCTTTAATGAGCCAGATGCTGTTGCCATTGGAGAGTTCCAGCCATTGATTATTGATAAGGATGATAATGGGAATGAGAAGGAGATTAGAAGAATGTGTACGACACATCCTGGTCATATGGATGGAGATGATATGAAGACGTTGCTTTGGATCAATTCAGGGATGAGAACATGTAAGGTTCCATCGAGTATTGAAGATGATTTCAAGAGAGAATCTAATGGGTATAAGGAGAAGTTTGGCAGTATAGAGAAGTTGACTGAGTATTATGACAGTCCAATCAAGATGACTGGTGCTGTTTTCCCACCAGGAGGAGACCGTAAACCAAAGGATAATAAGCATGGGGGATGGTTTATGGAGAAGGAGTGTAATGGATACTTATGGTGTGCTATTGATTCTTTGGAGGGCAGTGATGATCCATTGGACAAGGGTTTGTTTGTTGAGTTTGACCAAAGCACTATTGATTTCAACTTGTATTTGGGTGAGATTTGGCTGAAGACTGATCTTGTGAGTGTGAAGAAGAGTGCTGCTGCTGTGCTATCCTAGGTGCTAAGTGCTAATACTGCTAATATATGTGTTTACTGTGTCTTTTTATCTTTGATTTTCATTCAGTTTAAATATGTTTCGTGTAGTCCATCGTCTCTAAAAGTTGTGCCTGAGTAAACGTTTCCTTGGCAGATCTGATCTGAGATAATCTTTAACGAGCAGATCCAAATCAAATATTAACCATTAACCATTAACTATATAACCAATACAACCAAGCACCACATTCCACAACATAACAACATAACAACATAGCCCAAGCCCTCCAACACAAACAACGTGCCAACCACCCTAAGCCGGTCCATCTACACAGTCTCGACTCGGTGCTTATAACAATCGATGCCAATAATAAACACTGAACAAATTAAATCAAATTGAAAACATCTCAACTGGAAAACAAACAAACTTGTTCCTCTTTATTCTTGCTTCTTCTTTAACTATTGAACAAGGACAGGGCCATGATATACCGTTTGCTGCTACACACCCTGCATCGCACACGCTCGAGGAACATCCTCATCGCCATCGTTGTTAGCTTGCTGCTGCTGTCCCTCATCTGGTCCTCAGCAAACATTGACCAACAAGTGATCCAGATCAAAGACTCAGTAACAATCAATCAAGACGATACAAGAACCAACATCGCCACTCACTACAGACACCTCACTGACAAGTTCAGCGATGAAATAGCAAAATCAAAACTACCATCTCGTTGCAATCTCTATTTCGATCAATTATATGCCCTGGATCATGATTGGGAGATTGCTGACAAGCTGGATGAATCATATAACAAGGACTCATTAAACAGCAACAACTACATGGCTTCGAGAGTCAAACAATACAAATCCACACATAGAAAACAGAGCCCTGATGCTGAAACAAGAAAACAATTCGAGGCTGACTTGGTGGAGGTAGAAAAGAAAACAAGCCAAAGTGCTCAATTAATGGTGGATGCCATAACCCATCTCAGAGTCTTTGGTCAATGCTATTTACGTGATGAAAAGACTTCTTCTTCAATATATCAATACTTGTCTGGCACAAGTAATATCTTCAACAACAAGAACGAGGATTATGAAGATGAAGATGTCGATCTATGTTATGATGTTGAACAAAGACTGTTTCCTTGGCTCAGTAGAGAATTACCAGTTTATACAAGATGGGATGGAACAAGTAGTTTAGGAATACCCAAGATGAAGAACTATCTGCCAAATCAATATGATGATGAAGAAGATGTGAAAGAAGATGAAATGTTGAAATATCAAGAATCTTTGTTGAATGTTGCTAAACAAGATTTAGAACCAGAACAAGATCAACAACAACAACAACAACAACAACAACAGCAAGATACTGAAGAATCAAAGGAAGAAGCAAAGAATGAAAATGAAAATGAACAACAACAAGAAAGTAAAGAAGAAACCAAAGAAGAAACCAAAGAAGAAACCAAAGAAGAAACCAAAGAAGAAACCAAAGAAGAAACCAAAGAAGAAACC
This sequence comes from Ruyongia ponderosae, assembly GCA_030582235.1. Taxonomy (NCBI): domain Eukaryota; kingdom Fungi; phylum Ascomycota; class Saccharomycetes; order Phaffomycetales; family Wickerhamomycetaceae; genus Ruyongia; species Ruyongia ponderosae. The sequence goes on along the minus strand of JAKTWV010000034.1, from coordinate 131,989 downwards.
AAAGCTGATCAAACCAAAAGACATTTCACAAAGAGAGAAACAATAAGACAAGACTGTTTCCTTAACAAATGGAGAAAAGTCATAAATGGTAAAGGTATAGTAGTATCTGCTAATGACAACTTTAAGGAAGAACTAAAGGGCCTAATCAACGTCCTAAGAGCATTAAACAACAAATTACCAATCCAAATCGTCCATAAGGGTGATCTTTCAGAAGATGTTCAAAAAATGCTTATTGAACTAGCAAGAACTGAGGATGTGAAGGTCCCTGTTGGGATATATGATGATGTTAAATCCTTTATTTCACATAAATTCACAAAGCAAGAATTATGGTTTGTCAATGCCAAAAGATGTATCACTCCTAATTATAGACAGCATTTCAATTCATATGCTAATAAATTGATTGCATACCTCTTTAATTCATTTGATGAGATGATTATCATGGATGCTGATACAGTGCCAATGGTCAAACCATATAGATTGTTCAAGACATCAGCGTATAAGAGAACAGGCACAATCTTCTTCAAGGATAGATCCACTGAACATAGAGTTGTTCATACAGATGTCGAATTCTTTAAATCTTTATTACCAACTGAGATCGATGAAGGTCTATTTGGAATCCCAAGAGCTGGGAATGTCACACTACATAACAGATACATGGCCGAAGATTTCCAATTTGTGATGGAGGCAGGAATGGTTGCCATCAAGAGATCAACGCATTTCATTGGGATACTAACGTCATTACAATTGAACTTCTGGGATGCTTCAAGATCAAGAATTTGGGGTGATAAGGAATTATTCTGGTTAGGTCAAAGTATTGCTGGGAATGAGAATTATGAATTCAATGAACCAGATGCAGTCTCTGTTGGAGAGATCAGTACTTCTGAAAACAGATTCATTAGAGGTTTAAAGGCAAGAGAATTATGTTCAACTCATCCTGGTCATATTGATGGTGATGATATGAAGACCCTGTTGTGGGTTAATTCAGGAATGAAAGTATGCAAATTTGCAGTTCAAGCATATAAAGATTATAAATCATTAAGGAAGTATAAAAACTTATTTGGAAGTGCTCAAGAATTGGTGGAACATTACAATGGTCCCATCAAGATCACTGGTGCCATATTACCACCTCCTGGGAACAGAGTCTCCATCAATGGGAAGGGCGAGCCTCCAAGAGGTTGGAATATGAACTCTCCTTGTGGTGCCTATCTATGGTGTGCTTATGACTCCATCGGTACTACTATTGAACCATTGGATAAGGGTACCTACATTGAATATGATGAGACTACTTCTAATTTCATGTTTTATTTAAGTAAACTGTGGTTGAATCAAGAACTTGTTTCAATGGAGAAGTATGAAGAGGAAGTCATCAAGTATTGGGAAGAGAAGGCACAGAAGGATGAAGAGGATCGTAAAAAGAAAGAAGAGGACCGTAAAAAGAAGCAAGAAGAAGAAGATGCAAAGGCTGCTAGAAAGAAGGAACAAGCTGATTTAAGACAAAAGATTGAGATACTCAAGGAAATTGAAAGGATGAAAGAAGAAGCTAGTGAAAACGCAGGTGGCGCTGGTGGTGAACAGGCATCTGAGGATAATAAAGAAGATGTTAAACAAGAAGAAGTCAAACAAGGTGAAGTTAAGGTTAATTCTGAGTCTAATAGTAATCAAGTGAATGGAAATGAGGAAGAAGAGGAAGACGGTGGGAGATTCCTTGTGGCGATTGCTGCTGTAACATCAGAAGAAGATGTGATGAAGGATGAAGAAGACCTGAAAAATGAAGAAGACCTGAAAAATGAAGAAATCAAAGAAGAAATAAAGAAACAAAAGGAGGAAATTAAAGAAATGGTGGCGGAGAGTAAAGAGAAGGAAGAAGCAACATCAGAACAGAATAAAGAAGAGAATAAGGAAGAAAAGAAGGCTGAAGGAAAGGAAGAAGGGACTGCTTAAAGCTTTAACTATAGAATGAAGAATGAAGCTAAAATACCTACATACATATATACCATTTGCATTTTAAATATAACGTTTTACCAACTAATTGTATTTCACATAAACTACACACATTTCAAATCAAAAATAGTTATTCATTTATAAACTTGTAGTGTTGATTCGTCCACTATGCATTCATATGATATATCTAATCCCAAAAACCTAATAACAATATAAAAGGATCATATTCGTGGAAATGAAACGTCCCAGAAATGACGAATATACAAAGAGAAAAAGAGGAAGGAAGAAGGAAAAGAACTGATGAACAATGATGATTAGAAAAAATATATACGAATGAGTGAATAAATGACTAAATGAATGGATAATAGATTGAACAATATCTATGTTACTGATTATGATTGATTGTGATATGAAATGAAATTGTTGAATTAATGTATTAAAATAAAATTTGAAATGAGTATGGACACAAAGACAAAAGGCTTAAGGGAATATGAAATCTATCCAATCAAAACACCATTACTGTTGCTCTCTTCAGTCCCACATTTATTGTTATTGTTGTTATTAGAGTCTTCAGATTCTATCAGTATATCATCATCCATCATCTTATCATCTTCATCTGTTCCGGTGGATGATTCCAAATCACTCTCATCTTCATCCAGATCAGCCTCCAGATCACAAGTCTCACGACAATTAGGACATAAAAATTGAGGATATGATTTGACCACGATTGGCCGTATGCATTTATAATGCCAACAATGTGAACAAGGACTGATGAATACAGCTTGGCATGGTTTCACCTTCAATAGACAAATAGCACATTCTGATAATTCGGCAGCTTCACCTAATAATGCCAATGTACGTAATCTCTCATGAGCATCTTTATTGAATTGGTTTGCCTTTCTTTGCCATGCCTTATTGGTTTCCACCTTCATCTTAACACATCTAAAGATATCTTCAACACCCCCTCTGAAATCCATACCTAATTGTAAAACATCACCATTTGAAATTGGAGTATCAATACTTTCAACATTGGCGGGACTCAATCTAATATGGTTTAAAAATGTACCGGATGATGATTTCAAATCTCTAACAAACCAATTCCCTAAATCATCCACATAAAATTCGGCATGAGTTCTTGAAACGACTTTTGATTTGAAGACAACAGGGGCATCAGATCCAGGAAGGGCATGAGCAGCCTCTCTTGCCTTCTCTGTGTATCTTCCAATGGATAATCTTGTGCTTGGTTTAATCTTCCTAAGTAATGGCGAAAAGTATAATGCAGGTGTGGCGGATGAATGATCAATAAAGGGAGTTAGTCTGATGGAATATGTTCCATCAATATCCTTCTTATCAGTCTGATTTGTCAAATTTCTAGCTTGAGCTTGCAGCAATACAGAGTCATCATTTGGAGTGGCAGCATACAAGTCGTCATCTTGAGTGTTGTTGTTTGTTAAAGCTGATAATGGGATGTTAGTGGCACTTCTTGTTGCAGTGTTGTTATTACTCATCGTTGTGGCCATAAGGTTATTGTTGATATTTGGGCTGTTGGTAAAGTTGGGTTGAGAGTTGTTATTTGAGTTATTATATACTGGAGCCCCCAAATTACTGTTGGTATTGTTATTTGGTTGTTGGATTGCAGATCTTGAGCTAGCTCTTGAGCGATTCGCTGATGGAGTTGAGGTGTTTGGTAGGTTTGAAGTGGACGACGTTCTTAGGGAACTTGTCAGGTTTGAAAAGAAGTTTGAGTTGAAGCCGAAAGACGAGCCTCTTCTTCTCTGTCCTGGTTGACTAGGTGACTGTGGAGGCAGTAGCTGGGGCTGTTGTTGCAAGACCGGTTCCTGCTGCTGTTGCTGTTGTTGTTGAGGGTCCACCAGGTTTGATGGTTCTGGAGTATGCTGTCTTTCAGAAACTGAGTTAGCGCTGAACATGTCTTTGTTTCCCGTTCAAAATAGCCAGAAAATCGCTAATACTGTTATAGCCTGTGCTCTCTTCTGATGGATGTGTGGTTTTCTGTTCACTCTGGCAGCTTTTATTGGCGTGCTGGTGGGTGTTTCGTTGTTCAACAAGTTGTTTTAGCGAGTAATCTGCTGTTGTTTTCCCCTATTCTTTTCCTTTTTGACGATGTGGTGAGAAAAATAAGTGACACGTAGATTCTGCCATCTCTAAATTGTGGTGTCTGGTAGTTTTGGGCAGTACTTTGGATGTGATGGGGATGTTAATTGGGTTATGAGTTTGTTGATATTAATATTAATTATAATTCATTTATAAGAGTAGTATTATCAGTTATTGACCTGGAAGCATTTCTGGGCGAGGTTTCATCTCTGTCTTGAGCCTCAGTACTGGGAAAGTAATCCAGTATTTCAGTCACTTTGAAAACTTATTGCACCAATCAAACAATATTTATACATATATAATTACTAGTATATTGCATTTTTCTACTCCATTACCTTCAAACTCAACTTATTACTCCCTGTTCCAGCATTCCCCAGACTAAGACATTTTTACGTTACCCGCCTTTCAAGAATCGATTCACACTCGGCGCGAAAAGAAAAAAGCTTTAACATTTCAAAGTAGCACCAAGAAAGAAAAAGCTCCATATCCTTCAACTAATCTTCAACTGCCCAATCAATTTCTGACCATTTTGACGCAGCATCTTTACACAGCATTAGATTACCTCTTATTCTTTACAAACATTTCACTACTTCCAGGATCTAGTGAGAGTGTGCATTCTTGATAAGGAATAAAAAATTAGCTGCGCGGATACCATCAAATTAAACTGTCAAGGCATCGAGAAGGATTCAGAATTACAGAATCATATATCACTTGTATGATTGGTGTTTTGTGAAGAGCAATAAATAGTCAAAAATGTCTTTGAAACAACCCAAAAAATCATCATTGCCATCGGCAGCTGGGAACCAGCTTTTGGTGAATGGTGACACTGTCCAATTCGAATATGTTGGCCAAGAGAACAACGCAGATCAATCAAATTCAAAGAAGAAGAAAAAGAAGAAGAAGTCAAAGGGAAAGAAGACAATCCAAACTTTGAATGGGAAGGAAATCACTGATGCCGAATTCAATGATCCAGATTTTGAATATCCAGACTCCAGAATCTTAAAGCAAGATGAAAATGGTGACGTTATTGTTCAAAGTTTGGAAAATCATAATGATAAAAAGAATAAAGAAAACAACAATAATCCTTTGATACCTGCAGATTCTGAAGCTTTGAATGAGGAATTGAAACAATACTGGTCATCATTATCCTCTTCTGAAAAGAAAAATTTGATGACTATTGAAAGAGATTCGGTCTTTGATGTAATGAGAAGCCAAAGAGATAATTCATGCGATTGCTCCGTGTGTGGAAAGAAGGAAGATATCATTGAAGATGAGTTAAAAAGTTTATTTGATACTTTGTTCAATGACCAATCCATCCAGAAAATGATTGTCAATGATTTGTTCAACCTTAAGAAACTTCAACTAGATGATGAGGCATTGTCATCCAAGAAAAACAATCATAATAACAAAAAGAAGCAACAGCAACAGCATCGTCAACACTCAACACATGATCATAACCACAATCATGAACACTGTGGCCATGACCACGACCACGATCATGAACATGACCATCACAACCACGACCATGAAGACGACGATCATGACCACGATCACAATCACAATCACGACCACGACCACGACCATGACCATGATGAGAGTGAGCATGATCACCAGTATGATCATGAAGATGAAGACCAAGAGCATGACCATGAAGGTTGCTGTAATCATGAGCACTTAGATCCTATAGAGACTATTCCTAGGGATGCTGATATCAATAATGAAATTACGAAGTCTAGTGGCGAGGATATCCAGGAGAATAGTATTAGTGACAGGAAAGCTAACTTCATGAGAAAGAATGGTATAATGTCAGTTGCTGAAGACTTGCTACAGAATGACGGCAAGAAGTTCCTGGAAATGATGGAAATACTGGCAGGTGATCGCCTTCAACGAAAATTTGAGAGTGTCTTGCAATCCAAAAATCTTCAAATTGAGGAAGAGGAGGAAGATGACGAGGATGACGATGATGAAGATGATGATGACGACGAGGATGACGAAGATGATGAAGACGATGATGCAGATGCAGAAGATGATTCTGATGAATATGAAGACTACGATGATGGAGAATGTGCTCATGAAGATATCAAAAGTGCATTACAAGATTCTGGTCTTGTTATTGGTAATAAAGAATTGGATCTTTTCAATTCAGCATCTTTTGATCTCAACTTGAGAGGCACACTTCAGGAAAGGGTGGAACATCTTCTTACTGAGTTGGATGAACTAATCACTGATGATTTACCTGATACCATCCATCAACAAGTTGAACGTCGTCAAAGAGCATTGCGTAAACAGCTACAAATTGAAAGAGATCATTTACAAAAATTCAAATCCAGTGGTGATTTGAATGATCTTGATCAAAAAGGTCTTCTTGAAAGAAAACATCAACTCACAAATCAACTGTTAAGAGAACGTATTGAACTGAAACAACTGCAAGAAAAGTCTAAAACTGTTACTTCGTCACCAACCAAGGACGAACAGCCTACACAGTCAAAAGAATCAGTTGCACAACCTCAAGTGAATGATAATGTTAAGGCTATTGATGTTAAGAAACAGGTCACTAAACCAGTTGCAGATGTCAAGACGTCAACACAGACCAAGGCTAAACCTGCTAATGGTGGTTCTAAGGATGCTAAAATGGGTCATGCTCAAAAGAGTTTCCAAGTGGCTAAAGATTTATTGGATATGATTTATGTCCCATCAAGTGATCTGGAAGATGACTTTGAAGTAAATGATGTTTTATTGAAAGATGGAGGAGCCAACAATAACAACAATAACCATAATCATAATCACAATCACAATCATAACCATAATCATAATCATACACACGTCATTGCAGGAAGTGGAACCATCAAAGATGATTCAGTTCATTCCAAGGAGCTTGAAAAAGAAAAAGCTAATCGTGAATTGATACATTTATGTACCACAAGGCTGTTGAGACGCAGTTTATTAGCTTCTTATCAGAAGAAGAAACAAGAGGAATATGTCAACAGTTTATTTTCTGAATTAGAAGAGGAAAAGAATCGTGAGAAGTTGAAGGAAGAGAAGAAACAACGTGAGAAGGAGAAGAAGCGTGAGAAGAAACGTTTGGTTCAACAACAGAAGGAGAAGGAACGTTTAGAAAAGGAAGCTGAAGAGGAAAGAATTAAGTTGGAGCAACGTGCTGAACTTTTGAGAAAGACTGAAGAAGGAAGAAAGCGTAAGCAAGAACAGCACCGTAAGGAGCAAGAAGAGAAGAAGTCTAAAGAGATTGAATTGGAGAAGATTAGAAAGGAAAAGGAAGAGAAAAAGAGATTGATTCAAGAAGCCAAGAAGAAAGAAGAGGAAGAAGCTCAAAAGAAGAAGTCACAACAAGAGCAAGAAGAGAGGGCTAAGAAATTGGCAGAGGAACAAGAAGAACAACAAAAAATTCTTCTAAGAAAGCAACAATTGGAGGAAGAACAAGAGAGTAGAAGAAAGAGAGAACAGGAAATGTTTTTCTCTAACCAAGCTCAAAATTCTCAACAATTATTTCAACAGACCAGATCCAATTCCAACATTTCTGCCACTACCGATTCATTAGCACAACCATCCAATCCAATCTTGGATAATTTTATTCAAAACAATGCCTTCAGTACTCCTTCTCCAATTGGCCAAGCTACTGCACTACATTATCAACAATCTCAACATCGTATTGAGACTCCATCACCTGCTGCTGGATTTAGTGGATTATTTGGTCAAGGTGCTGCAAATAACTCTTTGAATTCTGATTCTTTAGGTTCTACAAGATCCCCTTGGAGTTCAAGTATCAACATTGCTGGTAATAATACGAGTACTGCTCCTTCTAATGGTCTTTATAATCCATTGACTGATCAAAACTATAATGGTTTGTTTGCTTCACCTGCTGCGTCTAATAGTTCTCAATTGCAAGGTTCAAACTTGGCTCAGTCAACTCCATCCCAACCACATATCCCATCTGATTTGAACTCATTGAGTGATGCGTTTGCCTCTGCTACTATCGAAGAAGATGCACCAACAATTTCAAGTTTATTAGGAACCACCTCCAATCTCTGGTCAACATCTTTCCCAACAAGTACCACTAATGGAAATGGTGTGAGTCAATGGTCCACAGGAAGTGCTGGGAATGGTACAGGTATGGGTAGTTTATGGGGTTCATCAACTGTTCAACAACCAAGAACAACAACTTCAGCTTCAGCTTTCTTACAAAGTTCTCAACCACAAGTTATTACTCAACCAAGTGTCATGCAATCAACTACACAATCTTCTGAGATTGATCTTCTTATCAGAGAGTATCATAATCAAATCTATCAAGCTTATCAATATTTATCAACTAGTCTTTTGGAAGGTGGTTATATTCCTGTTCAAACCCTATATAACACTTTCAAGTCGTTAATGTTGGCAGATGACGGTATGAATTATTCTCTATTCTTAACCATTATTCAATCTCAATCCAACTATTTCAACATTGAAGCCATCAGGGATGATTTGGGTAATATTACACATCTGAAGATGTACCCAGTTCAAACAAGTACACAATCAAGATCAGGCTCCAATACAAATTTTGGTCAATTTGGTGCTAATGAGCCATTCTTTTCAGATAGAAGAAGTACTGCTACCTTTGATGGATCCAGTGGTTTAACTTGGGGTGGTGCTTTTTGAATGTGTTTAATGATGAATGTAACTGGCTATCTTCATTGTGTTGCAAGGTTTTTTGGCTTATTTTGTTTGGTTAATCATCAATATTTCGTTGTTTACTAGTATACATCTGCTTGTTCAAGTTGATGAGCTTTGTATCTGGCTGTAGCTTCTTTGGTAACTGATAATTCGATATCGACGTTACAAAATTTTCAGTATAGAAGACGCTATATTTAGACTATGCGTTACAACGCGCTCTCCAAAAAACTTTGCAAGATCCGTATTATCACACGATCTCAATGTTGAACGGTTTTGCAAATCATACAGCCTTTGCGAAACAGGGATACATCATACACCAGCTTCGCTGTCCATTCATCAATCAACGTTGTAATTCAAAGCTGAACTGGCAAAGTTTACCCGAAGATCATACAAGAGAGCCGTGCTACCCCCAAACTTGACGAATTCGCAACCTGCAAAAAAGTGAATACATAGAACCATAGAATATCTGCCCTACAATTCCAAAGAGACCCTTACAATGCCATCTGACTGTGACAATGCCTTTAATAGCCTTTCCATTCGCTCATCTTGCTTGAAGTTTTCGCTTTCAAAATTACCCTTTTCGGAAGTTTTTCCTTCTTTTTTTCCACGACAAAAAAACGTAAAAATTGGGACAGTAAAGATGAAACCTGCTACAACCATAAAAACTTGACGTCCATCAAATTTACACCTTCTGTTCTCAATCCCATTTGCAAGTCCCAACAACCAGCCTGGCTTAAGTTTTTCATAAACTCTGTGAAACAACCCCACTCGACGTACAATATCACTTCTGAGCAGAGCAGGCCTTGTGGAATACGCACCCCCAGTCAAATACATTATTCATCAAATATCCATTGTCTGAGATTCTGGAAAAGAAGAGACTGCCTTTTTGATTCAAACATCTCCATTTATCGCTTGAATATTTCATCACTAAAAGCTTTGAACCATATTCACCCTCCCATCACATCTGCATCTATACAATTGCATCTGCCTCTCAATACCATTTATCAAGTCTCCTATTCCTAATAATATTACCTCATATACAACATAAATGCCACCATCAAATTCAGTAAAGAGAAAACTGGTTATTGTCGGTGACGGTGCCTGTGGTAAGACTTCTTTGTTATACGTCTTCACCCTGGGTGAGTTCCCTACTGAATACCATCCAACAGTCTTTGAGAATTACGTCACAGACTGTCGAGTCGATGGTAAAGCTGTTCAGCTAGCATTATGGGATACAGCAGGTCAAGAAGAATACGAAAGACTGAGACCTCTCAGTTACTCAAAGGCCAATGTCATCTTGATTGGCTTTGCTATGGATCAACCAGAATCATTGGTGAATGCCAGAAGAAAATGGAGTGTTGAAGTTTCAAGATACTGTCCAGGTGTTCCAATCGTCCTTGTTGGGTTGAAGAAAGATTTAAGAACCACGTCAGATGAAAAGACTAATAAGAACAAGTACGTTCAAACATATCAAGCTGAAGAAGTGGCTAGAGCCATTGGTGCTAAGAAATTCGTTGAATGTTCTGCCTTGACTGGTGAAGGTGTCGATGATGTCTTTGAAGCTGCTACTAGAACCAGTTTATTGGTATCACAAAGTGGACGTTCAAGTTGTTGTAATATCTGTTAATATCATTCCATGCTTCGAAGTTCAACCAGTGAAAAAGTTTTACGTTTTTTTTGTTTTTGCATTTATTATAGCTGTTATTGTTGACATTGATATAGAGTTTAATCTCTCTATATTTTTCAATCAATCCCAGTTTTTTTGAGTTATATGGCCTTTTTATAAACTGGTTATATTACTTCCACACTCATTCATTCATACTCATTCATTTAATTAATTGGGAGATCACGGTCTTTTCTCTCTTTCTTTCCAACTGTTATGATTTAACATCATTATGTTCTAATATCTACTCAAAATCATTTTTTATATATAAGTGACCCTTCTAATGGGGGGTCATTGGTCACACTCCTTTGTTAATCTTGGTTACTCATATTTGTTTTTTTTGTTTTGCTCTCTTTGTTTTTGTCCTTGTCTTTTATGTGAGAGCGTCCATTCCTTTTCTATCTCTAATACCTTTTTTATACATCACAAGTCGTCCCACATTACTTTGTTACGTTCCTGGTTGATTATATTCATCTTATGCTGCTTTCCTATATGATATAGCGTCCATACTATATTCCATAAAACAACAAAAAATCATCCCATGCTGTCAACTAATCATCATTCCTTTATATGAAAGTCCCTATAAATATCACGCATAATCTGATTTAGATTCTGCCCAACTAATTTACAACATTCAATCATATATCAACGAAATCATAAAACCTCTCTGTAATTATTCTACGAGTTATATGATACAGCTCAATTTACTTTATGACTAATTTTTGATTCGAATTGAAAATCTAATATACAATTTATAAACTGTTCTGCCTCATTACTAAGTAAACAACGATCCTATTATTCGAGGTTGTGTTGTAACTTACCAGCAATTCTTCTTCCATGAGGAGTGTTTTTAACTTGAGCCAAAAGTGGTTTCAATAAAGCAGATAACTTGTTAAATTGTTCTTCACTCGCAACTTCTAAACTTGTTTGAAGAACATAGTTACCATATGAATCATTCAACAATTTGATGAATTCAGATGATTGAAGTAAAAATTCTTCAACCAAATCACTTGATAAAGCTGGAGTCTTCAGACATTTTTCAATAACGTTGGAACCAAATTTATGTAATGATAATTTAATGATGTTTGATTTAACTTCATCAAAGATCTTCTTGATGGCATCTTCAGTATCTTTAACCAAAACGTATTGAACAACATAATTACCAAATGCATCCAAAGATAATTGGATGGTATGGTTAGAAACAACCATTGATAATTCATCGCATTGTTCCTTTGAACCATAATCAAAGCATCTTTGAAGAACACAACAACCATGTCTATGAGTGGCAATATCCAAACATTGACTGAAGGCAGTATCAAAAATGAATTGAGAATCTTTTGATGAGAAGACTTCAAGACACTTCTGGATAACATGATTACCGTTCAAGTCTCTTGATAATAAGACAACATCGTTCTTCAAAGAATTAATGGCAATTTCAACTTCTTCCTCACTATCAATGCATTCAACAAGCTTTTGTAGAGCTCTTGTACCATGAGGGTCTAATGAAATACTAACAAAGTTGCTTGAAGCATTCTTAATCAATTGAAGACGTTCTTCATTGTTGACAGCTTCCAATAGCTTTTGGACTAAGTAATTACCAAATGGATCAACCATCAATTCAACAACATACATGTGAATCTCTTCAAAAATAATAGATGCAGACTCTTTATCTTCGTCCAATTGCTTTTGTAAGAAACGACAACCATGTTGATCTTTGCATAAAGAATAAATGTTACCCTTGAAATCATCTAACTTAGCATTCAAGTATCTTGAGGCATCTTCACCTCTTCTACGATGATTCTTTCTGTAACCATTGAAGCGACGACCATCACCTCCGTTCATTTGCATACCTTGATGGTGATGATGATTCATTTGATTATGATGTATTGGATGCATCCCGTTGCCATTACCCATGTCATGACCGTTCATTTGCTGGTTCCCTGAACTTAAAGCTGGCCATAATTGATTATTTTGGAAGTTTCCTTGTCTGTCGTGATTACCATTACCACCATTGTTGTGATAGTTGGATCTTCTATTGTTTTGATTTGGCATACCTTTACCGTTGAAACCCATGTAGCCACCGTCGTTTCTCAAATTTTGAGGACCCATTGGAGAAGGACCACCCATTTGAGGCATTTGCCCTTGCATTTGCATTTCAAATGGATTCATTGGGAACATTGCTTGGTTGTATGGTGGAGGTGGAGTATGATTTAAAGAGGAATGGTCCAAATGTGGTGCAACCAGGTTTGAGCCAGATAATTGCTGACCTTTGATATCCCATGGTTGATGATGATGTTGATCCATCGCAAATAATGGTTGACCGAAGAGATCATTTGGATTGAACAACATTGGATGGAATGGTTGATGCATTGGGACAAGACCATTTTGGAATTGATGTTGTTGTTGAAGGTGAAGTTGATGCTGTAGATGTTGTTGTTGATTTGGAATGATATTCTCTTGTGGTTCATTTCCTGCGTCATTTTCGTCACCTACTGATTGACGTTGAATTGGGGTGTTGGCAGTGGTGTTGACTTGTCTTCCCTTATAGTCTAGATCTAAAGCTCCAATAGCTAAATTGATATCAACCAAATCAGTTGGAATGGCATTAAGATTGACTTCATTTGGATTTCTCAAGAATGGAGGAGCAGTAGTTGCATTGATAGCTTGGTTTAATGCAGTAGTTGATCTTTGCAATGGGGTAATGGTGGTACCGTCAAACAAGTTGAACTTTGATCCATCCTTATTGATGAAGTTATCACCAGGAGTGGTTAATGGACCAGTTTTTGGAGAGCCAAGACGAACGCTTGGGGTCAATGGTTCATTGGCAATCAAGACTTCCTCGTTTAGAGTAGAGTTGGCGGAGTTTTCAGCAGACATGATGATATAATGATGATGATTATGATAAAAGATTTAATGAATAGGGAATGATAATAAAAACAACAAACAAAGATAACTTAATTTCCTTTTGCAAAAACAACAGATGATGGGTATAATAATGCTCTTTTAACTATGGTACAATCAAAGCTAATATACAACGAAATAAAGATGAATAAGTAGCTCTTTAACCTGATAAACCGATGTTGATGGAACTTGATGGCAAACTAACAAACACCCAGCTAGCTAATAAAAAATAGTGTACAGACCGGGACTTCTTTGTGAATATCCTTCTTGATGCAAATATAATCTAATGTACAGGTGACCTTCTTGTTCTCTGATGGAGCGAGTTCACGTCTATGAATTGTCTTTGGTTGATGGTGGTGTTCCTGATCTTGATCTTGATCTACCCGCTCAAGTTTGTTTTTGTTTTCTAAAAAATTTTCGACGTTCAGAAATTCTGAGGAGATTATGTAATCACAGGAAGCAGTTGTAAAATAGCGACTTGTAGAACATAAGAATGTGAGGTGGTTGGTGGTTCTTCTACTGTACGAGATTAGTGGTTGTTTGTGTATTTTGATTGAAGTTTTGAAAGGCCAACTTCCCACAAGTGAAGCGTTTTATCTTGAAGATTAGCTTGCAGAAACCATAAGCTATCAAAGATGTCAATTTTGATTCAATTTAGAAGAGTCTAGTATTCCACTGCAAACCATCTGTCAAGATAAACACATGAAGCCATCAATCGTTGCTAATCATCACGGCAGGTTTACATGTATAACCTCATTATATGAAATAGATAATCATAGGCTAGTGCAGGAAACTAGAATGTGATAAAAGTTAGCTGGGGCATAGAATTATGCTGTAGTACTTTCCAATATTTGGCAAAATCAAACATCAACTAAAGTTAAACAACATCAACAACCAAAAGCAAGAAGGAATGGAATAAACAAACTACAATCAAAAGACTTTTTTAAATAATAATATTAAATTAATGAAAGCTATTTAGAAGATTAAATTAAAAGCTTTTTGGTCAAATAAAAAAAGTATATCTAAATTAAATATTAATAATCTTTTTGTTTTGAGCATGTATCAAATAGTAATGAGTAAACGTCAACTTGAATGTGAATGTAAATGTTAAAAAATGTAGTATAATCTATATGTAAAAAATAATAAAAACCCAATATGGAGAATTAAGTTTAATAATAAGATCAACTAATTTAAACATTCTTTTCATGTTGAGTAGAAACACGTTGCATAGCAACAACGAAATCTTCTAATGATCTTTGACCTTCCTTCTTTTCCTTGATTGGCTTACCGTTCATGAATCTGTCAAAAGCTTCAGATTCAGACATTAAGTAGTAAGCACCACCTAGACAACAGAAGACACCGAAAGAGAATAACCAGACACGAACAACGGTAACGATGTCGTTCCAGTTTTCTGACCACCAACCGAATAAACAGAACATGGTGGCTAAGATATCAACACAGAAGACGGCACCAGATAATTGCCATGATGGAATTGATGACCAGAATGGACCAGCAGCTCTAGTAATGAAAATCAACCAGTTTTCAGTCAAGGAAATTTGTAAGAAGATAACACCGTTAATGGAACCGAAGTTTTGGATAATACCACCCTTCTTAACGAACATAGTGGTTAAAGTAATCCAAGTACCGATAGCTAAAATAATACCTAAGATGATAGACATACCCCATAGTCTTGGTAAGTTCCACTTAACTGGCTTTGGAGCATAAGGAGCATTATCATAAGCAATGGCTAAGGTAGCAACATCAGCGAAAATAGCAATGAAGACAACTAAATCAATGTTCAAAGAGTTGTTCAAGATAGCAATCCATAAACCTAAGAAGATTTCCAAATGTAAGGATAAAGCAATACGGTAGACAACATAAGAGTACATACGGTGGAAAATTTGACGGGAGGTCTTTAAAGCATCAATGATAGCAGATAAACCTGGAGCAAGGAAAACAATATCAGCAGCAGATCTGGCAGAGTCAGAAGCACCTTCGACAGCAATACCAGTATCAGCCTTCTTCAAGGATGGAGCATCGTTAACACCGTCACCAGTCATGGCAACTAAGTAACCTCTTTGTTGTAAGATTTCAACAACATTATACTTATGTTGTGGGAAAACTTCAGCGAAACCATCAGCATTTTCAACGAAATCAGCAATTTCAGAACCTGGCATGTCACCGGCACCACCTAAACCTAAACGTTCAGCATTGTAAATGTTGGTACCTAAACCTAATTGACGACAAGTTTCCTTAGCAATACCAACGGCATCACCAGTCAACATCTTAATTCTTAAACCTAAGTGCTTAGCTTCGTTAACAGTCTTGGCAGTATCGTGTCTTGGAGGATCCATACATGGCATAATACCCATAATTTCCCAGTGACCTTCACCTCTCTTTCTAGCAACACCTAATGATCTGAAACCTCTTGAGGCGTATTCAGCAACTTGGTTTTCATAAGCTTCATGGACTTCTTCTGGAATTGGATGGTCTTCTTCAACAGTCTTTAAGACGAATAATGGAGCACCTTTAACACAAATAATTCTTTCTCCTTCTGGGGATTCAACAATGGCAACAACCTTCTTTGAGACAGGATCGAATGGGTGGAATTCAAGGACTTTGTACTTGGTCAAAGCAGCCTTAGCTCTTGGGTATTGAGCTAAAGACTTTAAGAAAGCCTTATCAATGGCATCTAAACCCTTAACCTTTCTGGAAGCAGCTAAACAAGCAGTCAACATTAAATCATCAGCATCAACACCATCAACAGTGTATGGTTCATGTAAAGACAATTTGTTCTTAGTCAAAGTACCAGTCTTATCAGAACATAAGATTTCGACACCGGCTAAGGATTCAATGGCAGATAATTTTTGGACAATAGCTTGTTTCTTGGCCAAGTAAGCAGCACCGACAGCCATGGTGGTGGTAACGACAGCTGGTAAACCAACTGGAACACCGACAATGGTGATGGCTAAAGTGTATCTCAAAATTCTAACAATCTTGTTGGTTCTGTAGAAAGATGAAGTCCAGACTAATAACAAAGTGATAATAACTAAAACTAATAAAATAGTACCAATACCGTTTAAAACTTCAGTGAAATGACCTTGACCACCTGAAGCCTTGTTGACTAAAGCAGCAGCTCTACCGACGAAAGTGTTATCACCGGTGGCTGTAACAATCATGAAACCTTCACCTCTCTTAATGGTAGATGAGGAGAAAACATTATCACCGAAATGCTTGTCAACGGCTAAGGATTCACCGGTTAAAGCAGATTGATCAACTTGCAAGAAACATTCTTCAGTAATCAAACGACCATCTGAAGGAATAACAGTACCATCTTCTAATTGTAAAACATCACCTGGGACAATTTCGTTAGCTGGAACTTCAACTAATGAACCATTTCTAATAACAACAGCAGTGTGGGCTAAAGTCTTCTTTAATTCTTCGACAATAGAACCGGCTTGGTATTCTTGGATGAAACCGACAGAGGCGTTAAGACCTAATAAACCTAAGATAACACCGAAATCAACCCAATCTTCTAAACCAGCAGCTAAGATAGCAGCGGCTTCCATAACGAATTGAATTGGACCAATGAAGAACATAAGGAACTTAACAAACAAGTTTTCCTTTTCTTCAGACATTTGATTCAAACCATACTTCTTTCTTCTCTTGGTAACTTCATCAGAAGTTAAACCGTGGGATGGATCGGTTTGTAATAATTCATCTGGAACTGGTCTGGCAGAAGCACCAGCTTCACCTTCTTCAGCTTCGAATTCATCATCACCGTGATCAGATTGCAAATCTTCGATCAATTGATCGATATCTTCATCCTCATCATCAGATGGGTTTTGTGGCACCTTTTCAGTGGTTGGTTCAGTTGACATTTCTATAGAGACATGATTGTTAGTATTTGATATTCAAAGTAATGTTGGTTGTTTTCTTGTTTTCCTAGCATGTTATTGTTGCTTGTTATGGTTGTTTGTTTTCTTTTTTCCAGATAAGGCGGAAAACCCACGAGGCCCACTGGACGACAGAGACAGCCCTTCCAAAGAAGAGTGTAAAGGGAGGGGACAACGCAACAATTGAGACAGGACAAGTGAGCAATGGTGTAGAGTAGGAGTGTAGAGGCAACGTACTAGCAAAGGGGTATCAATAGCAAAAGAACTAAGCAACTGAGGAAAGGCTAAAAAAATAAAAGAGACAAGAAAATGGACGATTTTCCCATTTATTTATCTATTTTTTTTTCGCCGCTGAAAATTGGGAAAAAAAAAAGCCAGCAAAAATTTCGTCAAAACAAAATCCATTTTTTACCGACAAAAAAAAATAAAAAAATCTCTCAAAAAAAACCAGGAAAGAAAAATAAAAAAACAGGAAAATTCAATTGGTCGGTGTGGCCGCAACCGGAGACTGCTTTGGGTAGTGCGCCTGCCACATTCGGATGCGCTCATGCCGGATTGAGGTAAAAAGCCAGTGCAAACAGTGTACAGTCACAAGTCATCTCTCTCTCTTGCCAATAGTAGTACTCTCAGAATCGTCAACATCACCTATATCAACTAATTCTCTCTTTTCTCTTCTCTCTCTATCCATTCTCTCACAATTTCTTGTGCTGATATAAAAGCTCGTCCAACTCATCTCTTCCCCTTATCAAAACAAAACAAAACGGCAGGAAAAAAAAAGTAAAACAAACAAAAACAAAAACAAACCCAAACCCAATTCTCATGGAAAGATAGGGCTGGATAAAGTGGCATTTCAACATTGTCATAGGCAAAAGGAAATTGCATCATCACAAATCACAAATCAAATCACAATCAAATAAATGGGCCATTGAGCAGTAATTGTAAATTTGTAGAAGCTTAACAAACAAACAAACAAACAATAGGAAAACAAACATCAGGTAATTGATTGGGTACTTACTGGACTAATTTGTTTCTTCCTTAAAACACTAAACTTATTAAAAATTTGGGTATGATATGATTAGAAATTTGACTTTCCAATTATATGATTGAATTAATTATTAATGAAGGGTAGTTAAATGAAGTTCTAAGTTTAACACTAAAGAAAAAACAAGATAAGTTTGTCTGACTGAAGGAAAAAGGAAGAAGAAAAGAAGAAAAAGAGAAACAAAAGACTACAATGGGAGAAATAATTTAGAGGAATGTTATCTTGTATTTATACTCATCGACCAATGTTTATGAATTTCGAAATCTGGCCCAAACCAAAAATGATGGTTATCCCAAATTATCCAAGTAGCCATAATCGGTTCAAATTTGTTCAAAACATAAACAAGAAATGTCCCAAAAAATATTCTCGGACATTTCAATCTACCTAACTTTGAACGACTTCTAAATGGTCAATTATCACTCTATTAAACTACTAATTTGATAATTTAATTGACATAATTATATACCCTCTAATACCCTCTTTCTAATGATCTACTTTTCATCTTTTTACCATATCATCTTGCCTTTCAAAACTCCACTTCAAAACCGATCAAGCCCCCGAACCTCTGTGGGTACTGTGTCCCCTTGCCAACGCTTTCGACGATAAAAATTGCGAGAAAAAGTGTGCTTAAGGCAAGAAATATCCTACTGGCTGATCTAGCACTGGTGGTTAGTGGTTAATTATTGATTTTAACGCGGTAATTACTTGTACAAGTTGTACCTAATGAGTTCTCACTTTTGTGGTTTTGATCTGACGCTTCAAAGTCTGGAATTTGAGGGTTTATGGGTTGAACTACAGTGGATCGTTATATGTACTCTATTCACTCTTCAGCCCTTCATCCAAGATTGTTGTAGTCTTGTAGAGTTATTCAAATATTCGAACAAGCGGCCGAATAGTTGTGTTAATTGATGAGAAAGCGAACTCATAACTCATAACTCCATACTAGTTTTTTTTTGACTTTGATCAAGTCAAATCAATAATGAAGAAACTGATCTACGTACCATCAGTAATATCTGAACAAGTACACGACGTTAGCTAAATCCAGGTAGATCAAACTAGTAGAAGCACTTCTTCTCGTTCATAGTTCTACATTCTACAAACATATACTCTGATCATTGATTTATCCACTCAAAACTGTAGTCATTGATTGGTTAGCGAAATAAACCATTCATTGTTCTCAAAATCCATCAAGTATATGTCTCAAGCTCTCAACTAGTTCACATACTAATCACATAACTGATTTGGGTAAAAGGTACACAATTACACAATATCAGGAATCCAAATATCCAAATTGTCCAGCCAGCAGTCCAACGCAACGGCTCACGAGCTCGACCCTTGGAATCTTGATCCAATCACACACAACAGCTTTGAGCGTATACATTCTTGTAGTGTTTTCCCTTCGGTAAGTCAAGGCTAACGAGTTACCGTTTGTACCGGATCCAAACCGGAACCTTTTTTCCCAGGAAAAAGCGAGAGGAAATCAATTATCAATTACGTAGGTGGACCGTGGAGGGTTCGAGATTGGGCAGGCTGTCAGGCTGTCAGGCTCTGAGCTTGCCAATCAGCAGTTTTCCACACGGTTGCCAGTGCTCGAAAGTCTATTCCTCGAGAATATACAATATCATCAATCCTCTCTACACATTGTTCAAACCAGAATCTTCAAATCTGCACTCTAACCACTTCAAAATGAGCCATTTGTAACCATACTTCAGACTGGAAACTTATCAACAAAATACTGGAAAACTCTCGCACACGCAAACGACGACGAACGAATAAGAGTACTTACCGCCAAATGTCCCGAACGCTGTCGACATATTTGTCTCGAAATCTCTCTGACTCTCTGACGCATCACCAACTTTTTGGCGTAATAAACATTGCTTGTTCGGGACATCTATCCAGGGCGCGCCAAAAAGGAAAAAAGATAACAAAAAAGAAAAATCATGGGAAAGTAGGATCAAGAATTGTGAAAAAATTGGATATTTGAAAATTGATATAACTACTGCTCGTTGAAAGCAGAGATAGTGTACAAAGATAACTACTATACTGATATATAAGTGAGACCTGTTTCAATCATCAATGCTTTGATCTCATCTAACACCAGCGGAATAACTAGCACAAGACTGCCATATCGCCAGATCCATTATGATCAGCTGAGTACTACCAATGCCAGATTATTAACCAAAGGTGTCAATCAATTTAATGAATGACTTGACAACAATGAACTCAATTGCAATACCAAGACATGTCATCTGACACCATCAACAACTGTTACTCGATTGCGGTTGATCCAACTGGTCAATTGATCAAAGACTAGAGTGTTAACGTGTTAATCATATTCAACATTATCACTGGAGGTTCCTCGCTTTGAGTTGTAACAGATTGGATATTTGGGTGATTTGAAAAATTGAGTTTACTACTTGACTACTTACTGTTGTTAAATCTTTAAATTGAAAGAGTTGAAGTCTGAGAGAGACATCAAGACTGATGATCATGTTATTAGTGCTGTGACCATCTGTGGTATTTGCACTTATAAGATTACTTACTACTCGCCAGCAGCCCTGAATTGACAATGGCCTTGAAATTTAATTCCAAAATTTTCTCAAAGAACAATGGATAGAAGAAACTACAAGCTGGTAAAGACAGAGATTTACTTTGATCAGTGTAACTGGTGGATTGGACATGATCATCAAGAACTGAACCTGCTAACTCATTGATCTGAATTCAATGGAGTCTCTACCTTGAGAGCTTCAAGAATCAAGATATGATAATGGTTTGAAAATTCCACAATTTGGACAGACAATCAAGACAAATATGGAGATTGGTGGTTAAAGAGAAGAGACAGGCTCTCAATATTCAAGAGTGGTATATATTATGACATTATGACCCCATACATTGAGCATTGGCTCAATATTTGAATTCAGCACCCTTGTACCTTGTGCCTTGTCTATACATCGACAAAGTGAAGCAAGACAGATTAAATCTCTTCTCATGAATCATGATAGATAGAGAGATAGAGAGATAGGATGATAGGAATTTGGGAGTTTCATACTAACTGCAATAGCTAGTCGACGTAAAAAGAATAGAACCATGGACAGTGGACACTAGGGCCTTGAAATCAGCACGGAATACATATATATTAGAAGCTTATAAGTTGCAAGCCAGCTTCATACTGATCTGGAGTCTGTATGTAATTCGACGACGTCTTTCTAGAAGGAGATTGGTCGCGCGGTGGTCTAATCGAATTGATAATTACCCAATACCCACCGAGAAAGAGGACCATTTAGCACAGTATGCATACCTTTATATCCAATGATGATCCAATCACCTCCAAAATCCTCCAGTGTCCAATGCTCAAGTGGCAGAATTTGTAATTTGTGGCAAGCAGTAGTGCAGTAGTGCTAGTTAAAGTGATTCTCGAATCATGAAATGCTTGGATGTTGGCGGAAGATAAGCTGGGATAAGCTGAAGATTCAGAGGGCCCTTGATGTTGAAGATGCCTCTGCCTACGAGCGTGCCATCATCGTGCTCTAGTTGACTTGTCACCAAGCATTCCACAAGTACTAGTGATTTGTGAAGTTGTCCATCAGCTTTGGTAGATTGTAATCCATAATCCATAACCCTCTTGATAATTAATCATTTGGCAGTGAACACCGTAGAAGGAAAGGACATACATAAACAACGAGCCCCCACAACGGCAGCCTCCCTTCCTGCGCTAGGCAGCGCTAGGCAGAGGCTCCCCGCCTAGCTGGACGGGCTCGAGCCTGGAACGCTGGACGTTCTGCCTAGGCTGCCTCTCAGCGCTGATTGGCTGGTGGGAGGACAGAGCGAAACTTGGTAGACTGGCGGTGGTACTACTTAGCTACTACTATACCTCATTCACTACTGCTACTAAATACTAATCACTAACTACTAACTAGTAACTACTAACCACTGATGGACACCATCGATGGCACATTCCTCCAATTTGTCTCTTCTTCATGTTCACCAACTAGACTTGGCAAAAGACGGCAGAATGAAAAGCGGCTAAATGAACTGCAGTTCTCGGGACAGACCAGGGCTCATATCCACATAGTTAATGGGTACTAGTAGTAATTCAGTATCTCTTGACTTAGTTGTTGATGATTGATATCTGTCACAGCTGTTGATATTTATGATACTGCTATATTGGTATAGATTTTGAAGTGATGAAGATGTGGACAAAAACTCAACTCCAATATCTTCAATCAAATTTCAAGATCATCAAAATCATCCCAATTATTACTACACTACAATACGTAACATTTGTCTTGAGAACTTCAATCAAGGTTTCTTGTTGATTTCATTTCTGTATTTTTACCAGATTGGCTGTTTGTAGAATTTGTCACTGTTTACCTATCATCGACATCGAGTCATCAACCCAAAAGAAGTATTGTTCTATCCTGTTTAAGCTGTCCACTCGCTGTCATAGAAAAAAACACCCCATTAAACTCAAAATGTAAATATCCCTATTCGAGTGGTTGTGATTTTGTGATACATTGTTCCTGTAATGCCGATTCGATTCATCGTCTTGTTCTACAGATCACTGAGGAGTTATCTCTCGTAAAATGGATCACATATTGTATAATCAATGTTAATAGGCGTCTATAATAAAATATTCAAACGTTCTTTCAATCTCATTCATCATTATCTTTGTTCAACCATATCGTTGTTGAGAATCATGGGGTATCATTATCGTTATTCATTTGTAGATTCATTCGAATCATCTGTTGGATTATCGGTATTATTGGTATTGATATTGGTATCTTCAGCACCTCCACCAATACCTCCACCGAATCCTCTAGCCAATCTCTCCATGAGTAATCTACTTGATCTCTCAAAGAATGATTCATTAACAACATTAACAACATCTTCAAGACTTGTAGTCTCAACTCCAGTAGCAGTTCTTCTACTCATGACACCTGTTGGAAACAATGGATTGTTGTTAGTGTTACCTGCAACAACGGCACCAGCAGCAGCAGAAGACATTAAAGAAGAGTAAAGTGCTCTTCTTGCTGACATGATTCGACTATCTGCTGAATTATTGGTGTTGCTTGTGATTGGGTTAGTGTTGGTGTTGTCGGTAGGAGTAGTGGATGCAGCAGTAGCAGTAGTAGAACCGACCCTAGCGGCATTAGAGGACATGGCAGTCATTGTATTACCAGTACTATCCAAGGCAATAACCAGTGGTGTTCTTCCATTATTACCCATTATATCAGAGATATTAGGCAAGTTGATTCTATTAGGTGGTAATGATTGTGTTCCAGCTTCTTCTGATACTTTACGACGACATAATGGACATGTCAAATGTGATTTAACCCATTCATAAAGACAACCACGACCAAATATATGACCACAAGGCAGTTCAACTG
The DNA here is from genome assembly GCA_030582235.1 of Ruyongia ponderosae. NCBI lineage: Eukaryota > Fungi > Ascomycota > Saccharomycetes > Phaffomycetales > Wickerhamomycetaceae > Ruyongia > Ruyongia ponderosae. The sequence continues at coordinate 108,379 of JAKTWV010000034.1, read as the reverse complement.
GAATATGTGTGTATGGTTCGTCTTCCTTCACAGATGAATCTGCAGCAGTGGTAGTAGTGGTAGTGTCAGTAGTTTCATGAGTTGGCGGCAATGCAGTTGTTTCTTCTGTTGTCTGAGCTTGTGACGGTATAGTTCTTCTCTTTCTGGATGATTCTTCAGCAACTTCTTCATCATCACCTCTCATTCTTTTACCATTGGCATTAATAACATCAGGTACAACATTAACTTCTTCCTTTTCATCTTCTTCATCTTTCTCATAATCCTCGAAACAAATGGAACATCTATGATCTTCCATCTCACTAACTTTCTTGATTGGGAATTTATCAAAAATTGCTTTGGTCACCCCAACAGATCTTCTCATACCAGCAGCAATGGCACTGATGGCAATGGATGCAGCAAATTCAACAAGACTATTGATTTGTTCACTTGATCTAGCAGTGGCAGGTATGTCTGGCACGCTCAATATCAACGTACCGATTCTGTTATTACCAGCATTAGCACCAGGGGTGGCGTTTGTAGCTTCGGTAGGACCACTCATTAGTATATTGCCATTTGAATCAGTTTGATATGCATAATTCACTGAGATGACCATATTTCTTTGAACAGTCTCCTCGCTGTTTGTTCCTGTTGGATTGCTTGAGGCGTGTGATGTAGTTGATGAAGGAGTTTCGTTGATATTGTTATTCAGGATAGAAGCAGACGACTCGGTGTTGGCAGGGGTGGCTGATGCTTCTTCAGGTAGTGATGATGTTTCTTCTCTTAATGGTGATGGTGTTGGTTGACGGGGTGGTAGTGGCGGTACTGCTCTTTCAGCAGCCAGTGATGTTGATCTGGTCATTCTTGTTCCTGTGTTGCTTGGAGCTGGTTGTGTTTCTTGTTGGGTATCATTTGAACTTGTGTGTCCGCCAACCTGGATGTTTGGAAGGTCCATCACCACATTCTCAGAGGTGTTATTCCCAAATCTGAATATGACTATATTGGGTCTATCATAAAGGGGTACTGTTAGTATATAAAGCTCAGGAGATAGAAAGAGATGGGTTTTAGGGATTTTTGACTTACCTTTCAGCGCTCATGGGTGTTCAGCTTATTAATAGAAAATTATCGTTCGTATTCTTGTGTATCTGGCAAAAAATATCAGGTATCTGGGTCAATGTAGAGTAGGTATAGCACCTTATAGGGTTCTGATCAACAGTTGGATATTGTCTTTTGGAGAGATAAGTTTGTTGTTTGAGTAGATTCGAATATTGTGGAAATCTCCAATCGATCACAAAAGTTGAAATCCTGTTTTTTTGGTCAGCGCGCCCAGACACCACCAAAATTGCAAAATTTAGAAATTTATTACTGCGGCAAAGCGAGAAAGAGCTGACGCTGCTTATTGATATTAAGTGGTGATAGTGGGTGAGCTGGCTTTATTTGTAATTATATGGAACATTCTTATTTCTAATATGTTTGTAGCAAAGTCGCGCTACTCGAAACCCTCATGAGATGTTCTAGAGTAATGAACTTTAAACTATTAGTCACGTGCTCAATTTGTATAATTATCTCTTATTTCTCTAAATTCCTTCTTAAATCTCTTTCTGATACCTTTATATACTTTTCTATTATAAAGTAATTCACTACATATGCATATTTAGCCAAAAGCGATGATGAATCTTCGTTTTAGTCAATTCTTCAGAGTTGCCATACCTACTGTGGAATTTCAATAATCGTTCGTAATATAGAATAATTGTAAAAACTCTAGAAAATAACGAAGTAGATATATTATCATTTAGATAGATAATTGCGCTCCTTTAACTATAATTGGTTACTTTAACTCACATTCAACTTGATATTTGGCTGTTTTATTGCAGATTGTAGCTTTGATGGGCGACACGGTGTGGCGACACGAAAATTACTGATATTGGGGCTTTAAAAAAAAGTTTTGAAGAGCTCATCCTGTCTATGTTCAGCTTCTTTTCTTCAGGGTCAATTGCATCTTATAGGGCCTGGTTGATTGGGTATTACCAGATCTACTCATGAAATGGCACTACATAAGGCAGCTTTGATTCAAACAAAAAAGAAGCTGTGACGATTAGCTGGTTCTATTGTTGTTGTTGTTGATTCTCTTTCTTCTTGAGATCTTTGTTTCTTTAGCACTGTTGGTTATGTCAATTGAAGATTTATCATATAACGTTACCTACTTGAATATTGCTGCTTGAGGTTTTGCTGATATCAAACATACTAATATACTTCCCAACTGGTGCGTGTTTAATAGAAGGGCTCAAAAAACTTATCTTATAGATTCAAAATTTTGTTGGTTGAAGTATCTTAATATGATCAGTTCTTTTTAAAGCTTGGTGATTTGATAACATTGATGGTATGCCTTCTGAAACAAATAATAACTATAGTCTGATAGATATATTAGACTGTTTGTTTGATCACAGATGTCGAACATTGAGATCAGAAAGTCAGGTTAGCTGTATGCTGGTTTCAAACTTGATAGTTTCCATTTTGAAGGCCGTTGAGTAGCGTCTTTACTGATGCTACAATGAACGCTTCATTTCCTTTTTTGTGGCAACTTTTGGAGGGAAGGAGGCATGTCTTCTACATTGAATGGTTATTATTGTATAGTTTATTGCATGTATTTAGCTGACAATAATTTTGTAGTTTGAAGCGTATGTTTTTGTTATGACAGTAAGCATTTTTCACTAGATGGAAAAAAACAACAAACGGTTTATTTTATTATTTTATTCTACCAGAGTACCACATAATACATGAACACAGAGCAGCTCTGTTATTGTTATTCCAGGTGCTATACGTCATACAATCTGACACTTTAAGCTCTTTGATCTAATAACTGTGCCAATGTGCCTATGTTTAAGCAACTTTAACTGAGATTTGTTCTCCAACCAATCAGATGTGTGCGTAACAGGAAACAAGGAAACCAAAGAGCAACCAAATAACCAAATCCACCATAAGCAGCAACAACGTCTTTTCCTGAAGCTCCAGAAAGAAAAAAAAGAGTTACTACAGGAGGCATCACTGATTCTCCATTGACCAGTGAAAGAGTGATTACTATTGGTCAAGAATGATTTTTGACTGTTTATGATATCACCATCATCATCATCATGACCGCAATTATCAGAAACTTCTCCATCTTCTTACTGAATTACTGGATTATCTCAGAATTATCTGAAAGTGGTCCTATAGTAGTTTTAAAGTGATTTTATCTGAAATTGGCCAGAGTTCCTTTTTTGGAATAATTGCTATAACAGCCTTGCTATATATATTGAAGAGTTTTTCCACTCTCTTGACACAATCAACCTCTTCCTTATTAACACTTAGTGGACTTTATCATTTAAATCAATTCAATTTAATCAATTCACACAAAAGATGCGTTGGCCATATTTCTTAACCCTGTTCCTCTTATTAGGTACAGGACTTCTTCAATTTTTCACTTTGTTATGTGGTGCCTCCACAAGCTCAGTCTTGGGTAAATTCTACTGGATGCAAGCTGATACCAGCGGCATCTCCTCTGCTCCTCATGATAGTACCAGATGGACAAGTTACAGCAGTTGTGGTGTCAACAATGGTAAAAATTATGACTGCTCGAGTAAAAGCGCTGGTTATCCATTATCTCCTGCTTTGAACTTCAACACTAATCAAGGTCTACCATCTGGTTTGACTTCAAGACATGGTGTTTCTTACTATTTGACCAAAGTCGGTTGGGCTTTCTTGCTAATTGGGCTGTTTTTCACCATGTTCGCTTTGATTCCTGTCATTGTTGGGTTCTTTTTACCTAATTCGATGATTAGTGGCCTGGGTTCAGGCTTCACTACTGGGTTGTCATTATTGTTCTCAACATTGAGTGCTTGTTTGTTGACTGCTGGTTATGTCAAGGGTCGTAATGATTTCCATAAAGATGGTAAATCAGCAAGTCTTGGTAAAAAGATGTTTGCATTTCTATGGGTTCCTATCTTTTTGTTGTTTTTTTGTTCTTTATTATCAGGAGTTGGCTGTATCGGCGGTCTTCTCTCCAAGAAGAAGGAAAAGAGAAGATATGGTGGTGAAGAAGGTTATGAAACCTCTTCTCATGATACTTATGGAAACAACGAGGTTCAAGAGAAGAGCGCCCATCGTGGAATGTTCTTCAAGAAGAGTACCAGTAACAAAACCTCTGGAGATGGTGAAACTCTTGAAGATGTCGGCTACGCTGCTGGATTAGGTGCTGCTGGTGTTGGTGCCAATAAAGCTATCTCTAAATCAAATGCTGGAACCACTTCTACCTCAGGTGAAAGAATCGAAGATGTTGGATATGCCGCTGGATTGGGAGCCTCTGGTGTTGGTGCCAATAAGGCTATTTCTAAATCAAATGCTGGAACAACTTCTACCTCAGGTGAAAGAGTCGAAGATGTCGGATATGCCGCTGGACTGGGAGCATCTGGTGTTGGCGCCAATAAGAACTTGAGTAGAGGTGCTGATACCTATGGTAAATCTTCATCAGATAATCATGACTTAGAAGCTGTTGCCTATGCTGCTGGTTATGGTGCATCTGGTGCCACTTCTGATATCATTAAACCAGGTTATAGCAAGAATATTGGAACCATTAAGGAAGAATCTGGAAAGGGCGTCAAATCACATGCTTATACTTCAGCCCATGACGATGAAAATGTTACCAATTACTCCAAGAATTATTCAGGAAATGCCTACAACACCACTGCTGGTGGAACCTCTAATGCCGGAACTGCTGGTACTGCTGCTGGTGTCGGTGCTGTTGGAGGTATTGCTGGTGCAGGACTCTATGGCGCTGCCTCAAGAGGTGGAAAGTCAAGCTCTAAACCAACTGATACCACTACCACTGATACTACTTCGTCTAATGCTCCATATGTGAATGATTTCGGAACCACTTCTAATACTTCCAAGACTAGAGATTTAACTGGTAATAACAACACTTCATCAACAACAGCTCCATATGATACCAAGGCTGCTGTAACTTCATCAGGTGTTGAAAGTGAATATGCTGGTACTGCTGCCGCTGTTGACAATCAACCTAAATCTTACTGGGACTCTGCCAAGAATAGTATTTCTGCCGCTTTAGGAAGAAACACTACTGCTACTTCTACTGATACCACTGATACCACTGATACCAATGCTCCTTATGATTCTACCAAGAATGTTGACGATTTATCCAACAGTGCTAATAAGACTACTGGTACCACTGGTGCTGCTTATAACTCTGCTGGTGTTTCCAATCACGATTATGAAGACAGAACTGATTATGGACACTCGGGTATTGGTAGTGATGTCAAGAGAGATATGAATACCGGTACTGATGCTTATGAGAACAAGAGCACTACGTTACCTTCATTGAGCGGTAACCTGAACGGTAACGAGCACTACAATAAGGATCAATATGGAAATGTAAGCCATGGATATAACACTGGTGTTCCTGATGACTCCACCAAGAAGGCTGCCAGTGCTGCATTAGGAAAGAACCAATCTTCTTCTGATAGCTACAAGACTGGTGGGTTAACTTCATCAGGGAATAATGAGATGACCAACAGCCATGGATATGAACCTACTACCTATTACACTGACAAGGTTGGCAAGAAGGGCACTGCTGAATTTGCTGCTGCTGCCGCTCTTGGTACTGGTGCTGCGGGTGCAACTAAGTCGTATAGTTCAGGTTCTGCCAGTGATGATCGTTTGAAAAATGACACTATCACAGGAATTGGTATGTTTGGATCGAAATCATCGAAGGATAAGAATACTGGTAAGACATTTGGCGCTGCTACATATGGTTCCGGTGCTGGTTCCACATCATCCAAGAATGCAAACACTTCTTCAACTGCTAATACTACTAGTACTGGCGGTGAGACTTTGAGCGATGTTGCATATGCAGCTGGGTATGGTGCTTCTGGTGCTGGATCAAAGATGTCTAAGAATGCAAACACTTCTTCTTCTACTGGAGCACATCACGGTGAGACTTTAGGTGATGTTGGACATGCAGCTGGGTATGGTGCTTCTGGTGCTGGATCAAAGATGTCCAAGAATGCAAACACTTCTTCTTCTACCACTGCTGGCACTGGAGGCCATCAAGGTGAGACTTTGGGTGATGTTGCATATGCAGCTGGGTATGGTGCTTCTGGTGCCAAGATGACCAAGACTGCTGGTACTACTGGTACCACTGGTGGTAATGTGTCTGAATACAAGACTGTTGATCCAAAGGCTCATCAATATCAACAACAACATCAGCAGAAGGGAAATGATGAGTATGGTCATAAATCTAGCAGATCTTACGATGAAGGTGTTGGATCTAGATTAGGCAAGAATGGAACTGAATCAGGTGTTGGTGATGCTACAAACAGAGGCAGAAACATGAACTCAATGGTTGGTGAAAGTATGGAGAAGGAAAGTGGTAACAATATGCAAGTTCCTGGTTCATTCCCTGATCAATCACCATCATTAGGAACCAGTAATAAATTTACTGATGAGTATGGTCATGATAAATCTTACCAGTATGGTAATGCTACTACTACTGCTAGTGGTGATGCAGCAGCTTCTACTCCAAGAAGTTATGGCGAACATGATACTACTACTGGTGCTTCTAATGGGACAAAAACCACAACCACAACAGGTGAACATGCAGAACCATCACTTTTACAAAAGGCTGTTGATATCACCAAGAGTATAATTCCATGATTGGATGATTGTTCGCTTTGTTTTTTGATAGTTGGGTTTGGTTTTTGGTTTTTTCATTTCTAGGTACATACTTCACTTTATCTCCTGAAAATAATGTTAGGGAACATAGATGATGGTTTTTTCTTCTTTTCAATATTGATTGATTTTATATATCTCTATGTATCTATAACAAATGGTTTGATTTCTTGGTTTTTAGTCTTTGATATTGTAGAGCCTTCTGTCTTCTGTCTTCTGACTTATCTGCCATAAGAAAAAATGCGAAAATATAAAATCTGACGATAACAAAAATGAAAAGCTTCCCCATTAAAACAAACCATTAAACAAGGAAACAAACAAACAAACAACAAAACACCAGAGGCATTACTCATGAGAACGATATTCTTGGGACAGGGAAGACAGTCTCTTATTAGATTATATCAATCATGTCAAAATAGCATACAATTGATCAACAAGACCAGATTCCTGAGTTATATCAACAGATCAACAATCAGCGATTTCCCCTTATCGAATAACAACAGTCAAAGCAGTGGAGGTGGTGGGAATAGCAGTGCATTTCTATCAAGTTCAGTTGATGTATTTACAAAACTGTTGAGTGAGAGGGTGATATACCTGTCTGGGGCCATTGATGACACAATGGCATCATCAGTGACTGCCCAGTTGCTATACTTGGAATCGCAATCCTCACAGCCAATCAACATATATATCAATTCACCTGGTGGTTCAGTGACTGCCGGTCTGGCCATCTATGACACGATGCAATATATCAGGTGTGAGATATCTACAGTGGCTATTGGTCAGGCATACTCGATGGGATCACTCTTGTTGGCTGCAGGCAGTAAGAACAAGAGGTTTGTATTACCAAACACTAGTATCATGGTCCATCAGCCAAGTGGAGGGTTTCAGGGACAGACATCAGATATTGAGATCCACGCTAAGCATATCATCAAGACGAGGGAGAGATTGAATAAGATATATCAACGACACATCAAGCAGGGGATGTCCTTGCCTGAGATTCATGAATTGTTGGACAGGGATCGGTTTTTAGATTCGCAAGAGGCAGTTGAGCTGGGACTAGCAGACCGTGTTTTGGAGAAGAGGGAGTTGATGTTGAAGGATGAGGAGGAGTGAAGTTAGGCAGTCACTAAAAGATATACATTGATTGATATTTAATTAATAGAAAATGTAGTATTGTAAAAAGAACAAAGAACGACCAAAACTGGAAATCCCTTAAATTTGAATATTGACACAAATTGAAATATTTCCCTTCTCTTTAACCAAACACTTCTTCTTAAAACGAACCAGCTACAATGATCTCTCCAATGAACAAGAGTGCCACTACAACCACTACCACTGCAAAGAACAGGCAGTACGTCTCTCCAAACAGATCCTACACAAGAAGATCCTCCTCCTCCAGATCATCCACCAAGTCGCGCTCCAGTTCAGACAACAGCGTCCTCAGAAAGTCAGTCTCCTTCAGCACCAACAACACCAGCACCGTCTCACTGGCACCTCCAGAGTACGACAATGAAGACCAACTCAGTGGCTGCGTTGCAATGGGACAGCTTTTCAGGATTTTCAACGAGCAGCAGATCGAAGTGGATGTCCAGCTGAACAAGAAGAGGGAGCACATCAGAAACATCAGCGCCATCATGGGATTCGACTGGAATGGACCAGAACAAGAACTGAAGTTAAAAGAGGAGGAAGAAGAAGAAGAAGAACATATCCTGCCAGTCTGCTGTGAATTGAAAACATCAACACCTTCTTCAACGAGATCAAGCCTGTCTGGAGCCAACTCTGTCCAGCTGGTGGGCCTGGCGCTCCGATTGAAAGACCTCTTGTGAGGATGATGCTTTGCTAGAAATGATGCTAATGATTATAAACTAATACCTAATAACTAATACTATATGACTGCTACAATGCTATAATAACTAATAACTAATGCTATAAAGATGCTATACAAAAATATCAAAATACAAAAATACAGAGATGCTATACAAACAAGATCAATACTACAAACAGCTCCGACAGAATTGTCCAGAAACGGATTCGCCTAATCCATCAACCACCAAAAATGACAAATTCACAAATTCAACAAAATGGAGAATATAAAGAGCCCACAGTTTCTCTTCAAAAAGATTCAATTCAATTCAATTTAACTCAATTCACTCCAACTATTGAAACACACAGACAATGCCAAACGTACTAGTCACAGGAGCATCAGGATACATCCCTCTCCACGTCATTTCAACTCTTTTAAAGAAGGGATACACCGTCACCGGAACTGTCAGAACACAGCAACAAGCTGATGATTTCAAGATCAAGTTCAAGGAATTGTATCCAGAAGCTCCAGAAATCAAATATGAAATAGTTTCAGATATCGCTGTTGCTGATTGCTTCGATCATGTCTTTGCTCCAGAATCTGGTAATCAATTCGACTATGTCATCCATTGTGCTAGTCCATTTGCATTCGGTTTCGAAAACAAGACTTTGGAAGAAGCATATATCAAACCAGCTGTCATTGGTACAACAAGTATCTGTACTGCCATCAAGAAATATAACTTGGCAAAGGGTAATGGTAAAGGTGTCAAACATTTAGTCGTCACTTCTTCATTTGCTGCCATTGCTAACAGAGATAAGGTTGGTGATTCCTCATTTGTTCATGATGAAGATACTTGGAATCCATTGGAATGGGAACAAGTCGATAATGAACCAAAGGCTTATACATTCTCTAAAAAGAAGGCCGAATTAACTGCTCGTTCATTGATTGCTGAATATCAAAAGGAAGGTATCGAAATCGGTATCACTACAGTCAATCCTCCATATGTCTTTGGTCCTCAATTATTTGAAATCGATAGACCAAAATTAAACACCTCTGCTGAATTCTGTAACCTTGCCCTTAATACAAAGCCAGGCCAAGGTCTAGTCACTGAACCTGCTGGATTAGGTTGTGATGTTAGAGATGTCGCTTTATTACATGTCTTACCATTGGAAAAGACTGAAGAATTGAACGGGAAGAGATTATTCCCTGTCAATGGTGCTTGGTGTTTACAAACTTTCGTCAATGCCATCAATAAGAACTTCCCAGAGATCAATGGTACCATTGATGAATCTCATGATGAATCTGAAGTCATTGCAAAGACAAAAGCATTTTATGATACTTCCAAGACTTTAAAATGGACTGGTTTGAAGGCTTGGACTCCATTGGAAACTACAATTGTGGATTCAACAGCTCAAATCTTGAGATATAAGGCTAAATTATGATTTCTTGTGTGTGTGTATGTAATCTTTCATTCATCCACTCATTAATTTATTGCTTGTTTTATTTATTTCATTCATTCATTCATTAATGTCGTAAGTTTTCGTAATCATTAATCTAATTAATAATCTTTACCATAAGATCTGTCTAATGAATTTACCATTCTCATCTTTGGTAACTAAATGTGCCTTTGTGACATTGACTTGCTTTATATGTTCATGATCGAAATTTCCCCTAAAGATGATCTGTCCCTCTTTATTACCACCATTATTAGCATTAACACCGTTTATACTTAAGGGAGAACTCATTATGTTTGAAGTGCCAAAAAATATTAAGTCATATTCAGGTTCTTGTCTCTTATTCAGACTCTTGATATTAAACTCATCGATCATATTTTCATCATGATTGATTAATCCACCAATTGGTTCAAGAAACTCTTCATAAACTCTCTTAACTCGAATTGATTTATTGATTATCTTCATATTAAAGAATGGGAAATTCTTCATTGGTGTGATTTCAATCCCCTTCAATGATGGATTTCTATCCTCAATCCAAATATCAAACTCCTTCATCTCTAAAACCAATGGTAATTTATATTTGGATTGGATATATTCATCAATACTGATTCTTTCCAATAATTGCTCCTCCACTCCATATTGTATCGTACGAATATCTGTAATCCCATCCTCAACTGATATATTTCTCTTTCTAGAGTTCAGCCATACTGGTATAAATACAGGTGTGCCATGATAGTATAACTTATAACCAGAATAGACCCCAACACCAAACAATGCAGAAAAGAATATAATGGGTAATGGATTGCTAGATCTTTGATTTAAATGATGGTTTAATATTGCTTCATTCAACTTTGGAGGGAGTTTTCTTCCTGTAGTTTGATAACTTCTTTTAAACAATAGTAATTGTCTCTCGAAAGTACCCTTGAACATATTGTAATAAGATCTTTTGAGTCTTCTGATTTGAACAAGAAGTAAAGACTTTGACAGGAAAGTGGAAATAAAATAAATCACGATACAAAATTGGTGTTTGGATGTTTTTAATTTTCAAAATTGGAGTAGAAATTAAAAAAAGTGAAAAGTGGCAGAGGGTTTGACTTTGGTGGCGTTTGAGCTTACTGATAGAAGGGATAAGAAATGATAAGAAAAGACATCAAGTTCAACTATACCGACACAGGATAGAACTATCCTGCTAACTTTCAACAATGAAAATAACATCTTAGGAAAGAAAGACGAAATGCTAAAGAGTGTTTATAGAAAGCTATTGGACTTTTTCTGAGTTCAATTAGATATCTATGGCAGTTCTTTGGTGATTAAGAGATTCTTAGAGATCCCTTAAGATTTCTTTGCTCCATTGGTATAGAAGTTTTACTTCTTGTCATGGTCTTTTGGAACTACAAGTAGGATATTCACTGAAATCATTCAATGATTCAAGATCAGGCCAGAAAAAGCATAGTTTGTTTGTTAATTTCAAGAGACATTCATACCTTGAACTATATTAACAACTGTCGTTAATGAAGTTTTATATTACTGAGATTATGTTCCTTGTTCCTATTGTGTCAGTGTTAATTTTAAATTGATCACTTGACCCTTTTACTATATAATCTATACCAATATAACAATATCCTTTCAATAAAAGAAATAACCTCAAATATCAAGATTTATCAATTACTCGATTTTAGCTATTCTAATCATTCTATTTGAATTCTACATTGGCCAATGAATCAATATGAGCAATAACTTTTATTAATTAATAGAAAAATAAAACATTCTAACCCAGCACAGTGTCGAGAAATCTGTTGATGAAATGGAATCTGCCTGGAACTCCCTTACCCTTTAATCTTTGACTTTCAAGATAATCAACTTCATGGCGTTCAATAGCAGCAATACCAGTGACTAAATCTGCTTCACTGGCTTTAATTATAGGTGTTCTATAAACAATCTTATAAAAGGCATATAACCCAATATCAATAAAGACCATCAAATAATAAGTACAGAAGTTTTCAACATTCCATTGACCTGGTAAAAAGACGGTATAACCTAATGCACCAACCATTAAACTTGTCATGATCAGGCCAAAGATGGCAGTATATGGTTGCCACCATGAACGATAGATGAATTGGTTTCTATCAATCCCTTGAATTTTACAAGCACGGTAAAATGCAAGATATGTGATACACATGAAGGTATAATTCAACAATTGACCACCAGTACAGAGATTCACTATCCATGCTAACACCTTGGCTGTGGAATCACTTAGTTGCAACAATGAAAGCAATGAGAATAAAAAGGAAATTCCAAGACAAAAGACAGGGACACCATGTTTGGTACAATATGTGAAGAATTTTGGAGCCATACCATTACATGCCAAAGAATATAATGCTCTTGATGAACAGTAAACATATGAATTCCCTGCAGAAAAGGTACATATCACACACATGGCATTAACGATATGTGGTAAAATGTTGATACCCATGTTATTCATGGCAATGATATATGGAGAATAAGAACCATCAGAAGTGGAATCTGTTGCTGCTAATTCCAATAAGGTTGGATCATTTGATGGGATCAAGATACCAACACATAAAGCTCCAAAGACGTAAAAGACAACTAATCTGAAGACAACAGTTTTGAAACTTCTTGATAGTACTTTTCTAGTTTCTTGACCCACTTCACCAGCACAAATGGAGATATATTCTGGTCCAACAATGGTGAAACAAGCCTTATTCATGGCAGCCATGAATCCATGGAATTGTCCCATTGATCCAGTACTGATGTATTCAACAAATGGGCCTGGATTATTCCAATATCTGAAACCAAATGAATCATGTTGAGGATTACCACCAACCATTGTTATGAATGTAAAGAATAATAACCCAATAGCTAATAACAATTTAAAGATTGATAAGTAAAGTTCAGATTTCCCAAAATATTGAACACTGAATAAGTTTAATGCAAAATATAATACTATTTGAACCATGAATGTAATTGCTGGTGAATAATCATCTCTCCAGAAATGAATCATTCCATTAACAGCAGTGATTTCAAATGGGATATAGATGGAAATCATAATGAAATAATTATAACCAACAACAAATTCATAAGCACTACCAACACATCTACCAGCCATTTGAATGAATGGAGAATCTATTGGAATATAACATACTATTTCACCAATACTGGTACAAACACTCAGTATCACTATTGTCCAAATGAAAAAGGCTAAGAATAAAGATAGAGGACCACCGTATAATAACCCTGTTGAGATTGTAACGAAAAGCCCAGTACCAATGGATCCGCCAATGGCTATCATGTTCATTGTTCTTGAGGTTAATGTTCTATGTGTGGTGTTTTTATGCTTTTCTTCATTGTTGGAAGATGAATCGTCATTACTTGTTGTGTATTCTTGGATTGTTCTTGAAGTTGTGTTGAAGATCTTTATTGAATCAGATTTAGTGTCATCTTGATCTTGGTTATTGTCATAATTAATATGATACTCTGTGTTTGAAGACTTCTCAGTCTGTTGTATTGAAGAAGGCATCTTAAGAAATGATTTGCAAATAGTAGAATATTTGATAAATGAATGCAATGAGATTTGACAAAATGAGAGTGTAAGTTTGAGATATTCAATTTATTTATCCAACCTTCATATTATAGGATCAGCGAACAGTCATGTATTTATATGAAAGCATAATTTCAACAAATACCAAGAGCAGACTGGTGAAAAAATTGCGTATTATACCTTATATCCATTCCATTCCAGGAACAGATTCAAAAGAAGAAATACTAAATACAATAAGGCCCTGTTTACGTAATTGCACAATTGGCATGGTTGAGGCTGCCGCGCTGTTGCAATTTGACTTGGTTGATCCTCAAACTGTATATCAAAAAACAAGATTTACCAAGATTGGTATTATAGATTATGGCTCGTTGGTATCATAACCTGTTACTAACCAGCTTTATCTCAGCTTACACAGATATTCTCTATCCTGTTAATCATCTATAACCATATAACCAGCTGTTAATAGTGAAAAAAATTCCTATTGTGTCCCAAACAGGAAGTAATCATTTCAAGTTGCAGACATTACGTATTTTGCATAATTTATTGGTTGATTCAGATATTAGAGAAGAAGATTTTTCACTGTCAATATTATTTCTGAGGATCCAAAATTTGTGTCATTAATGGTTGGCTGCTTAGCGCTATCAGTCGAGCAGCAATTTTCTTTCTTGTTCGTAGTCGATATGAAGGGTGTTACTGATAAATAACCATCTCAAAAAGTACCAGAAACCAACCGTTTAATACTGAACTTATAGCCCTTTTCTTAACACAAATATTTCACTTTGAAGAGAGACAAGTTGATTCTCCATAAAAGAAAAAACAGCAAAAACGTCATTATACCTTTTATTAGGAGACTTAGAGACTATAAGACTTTTAAAGACTAAACGAGACTTTTAAAGACTCGGGACTAGTCTCTGTTTGTTTGTTGATTACGTAATCACAACAGAGTCGGGCTAACCGGAAAACTGTTAAATTTTATAAGAAGCCATTGTAGTATAGTGGTTAGTACAGATCGTTGTGGCCGATCAAACCCAGGTTCGATTCCAGGCAATGGCACTCCCTTCTTATTTTTTTTTTCTTGTTGTGTTGTGATAATATACTGGGTAAGGTGCTAGTGATCATTATACTTTGTTAGTTATTATTGTATCTCTTTTTCTCTTTTTGATTCGTTTATTGTTTGTTTTGATTTCAAAATTTGAAAAAGTTGAGAAGAATCAAAGAATCACAAAATCAAAATATTAAAATATTCAAACTGACAACGTATACAAAATGAACGACTCTGAGAAACTTGATTTGATGAAATTAACTACTCTTTCATTCTGAACAGTTCAGTCTTCAACATCGCAAATAGATTTAGCTACTTTCTTGCTCTTTAATGTCATCATTAATATCCATTAGATTTCTATTGAATCTGATAATTCAGCTATATTATTCCCTTGCCATATTATCTGTCTTGATTGCCAAATATGTTCCAAATTTGAATGGATTCTTGAAATATGGTAAAACATTAACATCTGATTCTACAACTGATTCTACAACCAAACCACCATCATCAACAGATAGACCAAACTTGCATCATTCAAATCATTTGATTAGACATTTATTGAATATTCAAGTACCCAAGAAATACTTTTATCATTTCTATATTGTTTCTTGTTCCCTCTCATTATTTACACTCATAATCATCACTTATGGATCACAATGCTCACTTACTAATTATATTATTGGAATAGTATCTCAAGAATCTTCGTCAATTTCATCAAGTTTGATTGATCCAAATATGAGTATATTTGTCTCATTTTTGATATTTATCCATTCACTAAGAAGGTTATATGAATCGTTATTTGTTTTAAAGTATAATTCATCTCATTCCAAAATGAATATCAGTCATTATCTTGTTGGTTTATCTTTCTATATCACTGTTAACTTGAACTTATTGATCAACACCAACTTCACTGACAACAACTTCAACAAGACTTACAATGCTACCATTCCTTCAAACTCAGATTTCTTAACTGGTAATGCAATCCTACTTGGAATATCAACATTCACCTTTGCCAGTTGTGATCAATTCTTAAATCATTATCGTCTTTCACAAAGTGTCAAGTACAATTTACCAAAAATCGGATTATTCAAAATAATCTCCTGTGCTCATTATTTTGATGAAGTTTTGATTTATACATCATTTGCCATATTCATGAACAGTAATGATACTAATAATTGGAACTCAATATCATGCGTGTTATGGTGTCTTATAAACCTCGGTGTATCAGCATTAGAGACTCAAAAGTTTTATAAAAAGCAGAATGATGGTAAATGTCCTAAATGGGCTATAATACCGTTTGTTATTTGAAATAATTAACAATCAAAGTTCAATTTAATGTCATCATTAATAATCTTAGAACTACAGCATTTGTATATATGAAATAGAGATATAAATCAACAACTTAGACTCAAAAAAGATTGTTCTTCAAGTTATTTATTTTTGTATGCAATATTGAATTGAATTAATGTTGAGATTAATTATTCAACTTATAAAAACTATAACAATTTTGTCTTAATATCATGACGCAATCTGTATGCAAAGACACACATGATCAAAGATAGTATCAAGATTGGGACGATCAAATATTTCAAACCAGAAATCAATTCATTAATACCTGGATTTGATTGAGTTTCTCTTTCTGCTAATACCAAGAATTCTAATTGTGCCTTAACTTCATCGATTGAGTGTTCATTATCTCTTAATTGATTGATATTATCATCAGAGAATTTATTAACGGTTGATATAAGGGCATTGATTTCTTTTCTTATGTTGGTTTCAGTGTTTGTTAATCTATTCTCAATACCGTCAAATTTCTTTTCTAATTGTTGGATATTACCAGTTAAGGTCTTAATTGTTAATGAATATTCATTCAACCATGATAAATCTGGTGCTTTATCATCTGAACCTGAATTTGAAGTTATTGTTAATGAAGTTAATTTGTTTTCAATAGATTGGAATTTTGATAAGAATTGATTGTTGGAGGTTTGAATCTTCTCGATGGAGTTCAATAATTGAGACATTGATAAATCATTATTGATAGTCAAGGCAGGAGACTTTTTATCACCATTAACAACAGTTTCGGAACCTATCTTATTACCTTCTTTATCCAATTTGACGTATTCAGTAATGATTCTTGGTTGAGCAGCCAACTTGTCATCATTTTCCAAAATTTCACTTATAATACCACCATATGTCTTGAATTTCAATAATTCAAAATCTTCATGTTGATCATTTGTATTAGCACTGATTTCAATTTGATAATCTTTTGGTAATGTGACTTGCTTTGTTTTGAAACAAATTTTGTTATTGATCTGAACCAACAATATCTCGTTATAATATCCAATTCTGATGGTGATAGGCACTTGAGAGTCTTGATAACTAGCCAAACAAGAGCCGAATGAACGTGAATATAGTTCTTCACCATTCAATTTCGACAAATCTGTAGATCCATCATTCAAATACCCATGGATGGAAGAACCCATATTACTATCAGAATCCAAAACAATACTCAACCCATCAAAAACTCCTGAAGATCCAAAAAACGAGGAAGAATGATCATCTTTATTATCTTTAGCAGCAATTGGATTGATGTATTTGATTGTGAATCCAGCACCAGTTCTCCCAAAGGCTCCCATACTTCTCACAATTGTCTCTACCGTCCATGAATCATATGGAATCGATATGCCATTTTTCAACAGACTTCGAGAATTGGCCTGTGGTGTCAAAAGGATTCTTCCAGCATCAAACTTGGCATTTCCCTTTATATCCCAGTCTGTTTTAAAAGAGTTGAAACATTGATTTGTTAGTAAAATGTGCTTCTTGTTTCTATATTTATTTCATTATGGCCCAACTTACTTAAAAGATTCTCCAACGATTCAATTTTGGTCAAATCTGGAAGGGATAAATCCTGGTCAATCAGTTGTTCGTCACCAGTGGTATGTGCCCATGTCACACAGCACAGCACAGCCAATTTCAGTAGCTTCATTGTGGTCGTTTTGGTGGGTTGGAATGGAAAAAGAATGGAAAACAGCCAAATCCGGAAATAAATAAATTTCGTGGAAAAATTACCGGTTCGGGACACATTTTCTGCGATTTTCTCAGTTTTTTGGCTTCAAATTTAAGAATTTGGTGACATTAAGTGGTTTAAGTGTGGTTTTAACAAGTAAGTTATACAGCAGTAAGAAGTACCACTACCACACATTGATTCTGAACTATTTTGCCAATTTTTCACCCACAAAATTTCAAATTTGGTTTCTCCGTCAAAACTGAAAAATTGATGATCATAATCTTTGACTGGGATTAAACTGAACTTCTCAAGATTTCTTTCAAGAGTAATTGAACATGATAATACAAAGGGTTAACCATTCTCAATTGCTCACAAAGAGACTGCTACACATCTCAGCGCCACTCTTCAACCAGGTGGCCAAAACTCCCCTTTTGGAATACGACAGACAGGTCAAGATAGGAAAGTTAAGAGATGATCAATACCAACGAAAGATTATAGCTTCACTGGGTTCATTACATCAGGACTTGGTCAATTACAAGCCAAAGCCAGTGCACATTCCAACAGTGGATGATGTAAAGCCAAAGACCGGATTCGCCAAATTATGGAGTAATGTCTTCACGTCAAAGAATATAGAACCTGATTTCAATACAATTCCAAAGGGTATTTATCTCTTTGGAGATGTTGGTTGTGGTAAAACAATGTTGATGGATCTATTTTATTCAACAATACCTAATCATTTACCAAAGAAAAGACTACATTTCCATCAATTCATGCAAAGCGTCCATAAAAGATCCCATCAGTTGAAAGTCCATCATGGTTCACCAGATCTTGATACAACTCCATTATTAGCTGCTGAAATTTGTAAAGAGTCAACAGTATTATGCTTTGATGAATTTCAAGTCACTGATGTTGCTGATGCCATGTTATTGCGTGGTTTATTAGAACTTTGTTTCAAGAATGGGACTGTCTTGTTTGCCACTTCAAATAGAGCTCCAGATGACTTGTATATCAATGGTGTTCAAAGAGAATCATTCATACCTTGTATTGAAATGATCAAACAAAGAGATCATGTCATCTTCTTGGATTCTCCAACTGATTATAGAAAGGTGCCAAAGCCAATGTCAAATGTTTATTATTATCCATTACCTGGAATCCCATATTTATCTCCTGCTTCAAAGGCAGCAGCTGCCAAACATGTTGAACAATGGTATGAATTCTTCTCACAAGGTCATAAATCTGAAAAGAATTTAGAACTGACAGTTTGGGGTAGACAATTGGTCATTCCTAAATCATCTCCTCCATACGTGGCACAATTCACATTTGATGAACTTTGTGGTCAACCATTAGCTGCTGGTGATTATTTACAATTAGCTGCTTCATATAATGCCATTATTGTTACAGATATCCCATATCTATCTGTTGCCGTTAGAGGTCAAATTAGAAGATTTATTACGTTCTTAGATGCAGTTTATGATAATCATGGAAGATTATGTGTCACTGTGGCTGCTCCATTTGAAGATTTGTTTGTTGATGCTGAAGAATTGAAGAGCGATTTTGAATTGAATGCCTCAAAGGATGATTCAGATCCAATTACAAGCACCGCATTAGAAAATGATGAATTATCAGAAAGTGAATTGGTAAAGACTCATGGATTCAGTACAAAAGTGGCAAAGAAGGCTCAATTATTTGCATTGGATGAGGAAAAATTCGCATTTGCTAGAGCTTTAAGTAGATTATCTCATATGTCAACTCAAGATTGGGTTGATAGTAATATCCATCTTCCTGAAAAGAGAGACGTTTCATTATGATAATAACGAGAAACTTTATTTATATATTCAATCAATTATATTATAATATTATGATTACATGCTTTACTAACTATGATACTTATAACTGTAATTAAACACTTACAACAGAGACTTACCAACAAAAGAATGATATTAAACGTCATGCATTCATCATCATTAGAAAAAAATTAATCATAAAACTCACCAACAAACAACCCATCATAATGTCATGTATATGTATATAGTAAAAAAGTAAAATAAAGAAATAAAAAGTGGAAGAAAACAAGAACAAAAGAATAGTAAATATTATTAAAAACAGTCCAAAGGCAAAGGCAAAGGCAAAGGCAAAGAAAGAAAAGAGCAAATCATCAAAGATAGTAGGACAACAGAACTGAATAGTATTAGTACACGAATCTGGAAAAGAACAAAGTGACTCAAAAGCAAAACACATCATAGCCATAATCATCATATCATCAACAACACCGTCATCACTGAAGAAATAGGACGGTAGTATTCATAAAAAGAATTCATCGTTATCATTGAACAACTTCCAGAAATCATTTTGACTAATATTATTGAATACTTCTGAACCTGAAACATTACTACTATATGCAGGAGCAGCAGTTCCATCTGGTGGGATCTTTTGATTAATATCGGTATTATCATTCAATAAAAAGTAATCGAGATTATTCTTGTTGAAGCTGAACTGATCTAATGAGGCAGCAGTAGGATTGGCAGCAGATGTTGTGGTGGCAGCAGATGTGGCAGCAGTAGTACCAGTGGCAGAAGCACCAGTATTGGAAGTTCCTTGAAGATTGAAGTTATCACCAGCACTACCGTTCATGATTGGATTATTGTTGAAGATTTCCATTGAGTTCAAAAGACCAGCATCACTTGCAGCACGGAAGAAATTACCCATGATTGGAAGAGTATCTGATGAGTTTTGACCAACATTGACATTAAGAGAGTTTGTGTTAGTGGCATCTAATGATCTTGAAATGTCACTATGATGATTGTTATTATTATTGTTATTGTTAGTGTTGTTTAACAATCTATCACTATCAGCCACCAATTCTCCTTCTTCATCAACTTCATTCTTGGCAAATGAAGTGCAGTAAAAGTAAAACAATAATCTGACTTTGACAATAAGATAATTTGTCTTATAAGTGTCTGAACAATCTTTCAATTTTTTCATTAATTTCCCAATATATGATTCATGCTGAAGATCAATCTTGACACTTAATTTATTGAAAACCTTTAGGTATAATGAAAATGAATATAATAATCTACCAATAACCAATAATGGAACACAATTCAATTTTTCTAATGATAATTTTGAATAACTATCAATGGTATTTTTACAAGAATTGAAACATTTGATGTAAACAACATCATCATGTTCAGCCTTGTTTACCTTCTCATTCATATTGACGAATCTTGAATATAAAAATGCATCAACAGAAGAGATAAAGGCCTTCATTTCAAACCCATCCTTAGCATCTTTTAATTTATTGATTTCTTCTTCATATATAAATAACACTTCATACCCGATATTATGTGTTAGATTCAATGATATTTTTTCCAAAATGGAATAAAGTTTTGCTAATTTAGCAATTTTTCTAAAATGAATGGAATTACTCTTTGATAAGATTTCATAACATTCATCAGCATATGGGCCCCAATGAACCATGAAATTTCTCTTTAAAAAGATGTTATACCCAACGGCAGAACAATATGATGCGAAATATAAGGTTCTATATTCTTCATTAGCAGTATTGATAACACTTAACCCACCTTTAACTATGGCGAATGGAGATTTACCATTAAGACCCAGATCTTGAGTCATTGAAACACAAACGGCATTGATGGTATGATATCTTCTATGATGGAAGAATTCAGGAGTGTTATAGAAGATACTCAATAACAAGAGACATTTTAATAATTCAATGGATTTATTCCCCAGTACCAAGACCTCGTTCATGACTTCCTTGAGACAGATTTTTTCAATTTCCAAATCATTTGGATAGTTATTGTTGAAGATATTACTTACCAACATGACCACATTGAACAATAATGGATTCAACATCCTGAATTCTTGATAATCAGTGGGAACCGCCACAAATGGGTACTCTTCATATATCTTTTCATGGTAATTCTTCAGTCTTTGCTTAGCATCATCTGTGGAAAGAATACCCAATTCTATAAAGTCGATGATGGACTCCTTGAACATTCCCAGACGGTATTCTGAAGTGACTTTGACGGCATTGGAAGTATCGTTCATGGCATGTATACCCACAATAGATTCCAAGAGCTGCACTGTTGTTCCTCCAGCCGTTGTTGTGAATATTGGCGGAGGTGGAAGTGTCATGGAGGCATCTTTGTAAACGGCTGAACTCTCCTCATAATCGCTTTCTTCAGTCTCGACAGCACCTTGAATCAGCAGTCTGTGCTTGTCCAGTTCGCTGTTCAGTTTCTGGATCTTGGACTCCAAATCAGCGATCTTAGCATCTCCCTTCTTTCTCTTCCTGCTCACCTTGTTCTCGAAGACACACTTCTTTTGGGTCTTGATACATCTCACACATTGCGATTTCAGGTCGTTTGGATCGCTTGGAATGCACTTGACCTTCAGCGAGTGGCAGGCCTTGCACGCAGCAGCACGACGTCTCGTGGACTTGGCAGCAGCATTCGTCGATGTGATCACTGTCAGCTTGTGTTCTGGCGGCGTAGGCGTGGCAGAGGTGCCCTGGGGCGTTGAAGAAGCAGTGTTGATTTGACTCATTTTAGACTCGATTCAAAGCTGGAAAAAAATTGAAAAATCTGAGGCAGGATTGGGCCAAGGCGGTAAGATGGCAATGGCAATGATGTCGAATAGTAACAGGACAAACACACACAACTTGTAATCGCTCTTTTCAGTACTGAGAATTAACTCTGTTTTGTTTTGGTGTAATTTGCGTTGTGTTTTTGAGATTTCTCGTTTTGGCCTTTTTCTCAGTTTTTTTTTTTAATTTTTTTTTTTTTTTTTTGGCGCTGGAGGAGGGGGCGATCTTGGACGGAGTTTATACCTGAAAGAGGACTGGATAGGAACAGATGCATGGAATTAAAGGTATTAGCAGGGGAGAGGGATAGGGAGGAATATTAGTATACACGTTATTATGGTACAGCAGATGGATGTTTATACAGCCACTATTTTTAGTTCTTTTCAGTAATTTTTAGTAGTTTTTAGTAGTTTTCAATTTTTTTTCAATTCTTTTTGGCTTTCACTTTTTGGCTCTGTTATGTTGCATATGACTTTGAACTAAATGTCCAGCAGCTAAAGCACTACATAATGATAATTCACCAGCCAAAACAATAGATGCAATAATCTTAGCCAATTGTCTGGCATTTTCACCAGGAACATCAGCAGGTCCTCTAACACCTAATAATTCTAACATGGAACCTTGTGGATTTAAAATTGTACCACCACCAATTGTACCAACTTCAATAGATGGCATGGATACTGAGATACATAAATCACCATCTCTTGTCTCTTTCATCAAGGTAATACAATTAGAACTTTCAACATTTTGTGCTGGATCTTGACCTAAGGCTAAATAACAAGCAGTCAATAAATTAGCTGCATGAGCATTGAAACCACCAACTGAACCAGCCATAGCTGATCCAATTAAATTTTTAGAAATGTTCAATTCAACTAATGCCTTAACATTACTCTTCAACACTTTTTCAACAGCACTCTTTGGAATAATAGATTCAGCAACAACACTCTTACCACGACCTTCAATCCAGTTGATAGCAGCAGGTTTCTTATCAGTACAATAGTTACCACTAACAGAAATAACTTCCATATCTTCCCAACCAAGTACTTCAACCATTTGCTTTAAGGAAAATTCAACACCCTTGGAAATCATATTCATACCCATAGCATCACCAGTAGTGGTACGGAAACGCATAAACAATAAATCACCAGCTAAGGCAGTTTGAATATGTTGTAAACGAGCAAATCTTGATGTAGAATTGAAAGCCTTCTTAATAACACTTTGACCTTCTTCAGAATCAATCCATATCTTACAAGCACCAGCTCTTTGTAAACTTGGGAAAGAAACACATGGACCACGAGTCATGCCATCTTTGGTTAAAACAGTAGAAACACCACCACCTAAATTGATAGCCTTACAACCACGCATAGCAGATGCAACTAAGCAACCTTCAGTAGTAGCCATTGGAATATGATATGGCTTACCATCAATAATCAATGGACCAGCAACACCAACTGGAAGAGGCATATAACCAATAACATTTTCACAACAAGTACCAAAGACTCTATCATAATCATAATTCAAATATGGTAATTTATCAGTTCTTAAAACAGGAGCATCTGCCAGTTCAGCAATAGCCTTACGACGGACAGCAACCGCTCTAGTATTATCACCAAGTTGCTTTTCTAATGCATACAATGGTAACTTATTACCAGTCACTAATGAAACAATTTCTTCATCGTACAAAGTCTTTAATTTACCTTGTTCAAATAATTCGACAACTTGTTCATATGGTCTTGATTCTTCATTATCTGAATGTAAAATTTCAGTAGATTTAGTAATATCAGAGTCACCGGATGGTGAGTTTTTAGTAACAACAATTCTATCAGAAGAAGTTGACTTGGAAGCAGCAGCAGAAGATGATGGTCTTGATGATGGCTTCTTGATTTCTTTTTTGCTTGACAAATGGATACGAGCAGCATTCAATAAGTAAATATTGATGGAGACACTAATAGTAAATGCAAATAAGACAAATTTACTAATATACTTATCACGAATACCACGACTGATGTAGTTAATAACTGATAAAACAATGTCTTCAATTTGGAAACTGACTTTCAATGGAGTAAAAAATCTAGTTGGATGTAATGTGATGACAGTACCCTTTGAGCCAATTGGAATTTTTGATAACACACTTTCTGAAATAAATGAAGCATCATGGTATTCACCTGAAGCTGAAAAATCAGATAACCAAGCAGAGCTAAAGCCATAGATGTGGAAACCGAAAAAGATAGCAATGACAGCAACTTTGATATATTGAACCAATGAACTTGATGAAGAATCAAATACTTTTTCTGTATAATCTTCAGAGTTAGATTTGACGATTTTCTTGATATTTTCTTCAGTGAGACCATCTTCTTGTAAAGCTTGTTCTAGCACGGTTGACTTATGGATCAGACCAATTTCCAATTTTAGGGCTAATATAGCAGAATAAAAGGTTGCAGTTGTGAGTAAATCAAATACCAAAATCAATGCTGATAATAAACAAAAGTTTTTCAATGTTTCTAAATGAGAAGCATAGACTGACCCAGCAACAAATGCAATAATAAATAAGATATGATCATGCAATAGTGAAACACCTTGGTCTTTCATAGCATAGTATAAAACATTTGATGAACCATCTTTTGTAAATTCCTTATTGGCGTATTTGCTCAAAGTCTTCGAGGTAAACAAAACTTTATTCTTGAAGCCAACTGTTGCCACTAAGAATGGAATACCTTCAGTGATGCTTAAGACTGGGATATTCAAACCAAGATAAATTGTTGTTGTGTATAGGGCTAATAAGAAGGCAAAGAAAGAAGATACCAGTGATGAAAATGCTAACCAGAATTTTGAACCAACCTTTTGCATTTCCAAAAATAAGGAGATGAAAGTATACCACATGGCGATATAGGCAACAGTAACAATAGCAATATCAAAAGTTTCAGCACCCTTGATCAAGTTTTGCACCTTAGTAAATCCCTTAACAAATAAATCTGAGTATTTAAAGAGCTTTGTGTGAAGGAGTCTATATTTCCAAATGGTACCATCGTTTGAGATAAGTTGATCAACTTCATCTGATCCATCTTTAGTGATCAAGTACTTCAATTGGTCGTCATTAGAAGCTAAAGTGTCAGCAATTTCAGGAATAGAGTGTTCACCACTTCTCTTGAATTGGAATGGAATCAAGTTAAAGTGTTCAACATCAGCAGGGATGTTTGCCAACTCATCAATCTCGACCCATCCAGTCTGTGCAGATTTAGAAGCAGAATAGTAGTAATTTGTTAACAAAGATGATTCATCGGTGTCATATCTGAAGCCATCACCAATGAACTCTTGAACGACTGAAAGATAGCACATTGAGGCAATCAGAGATGTTATTATCAATGTGTGGATTGGATGTAGCGCTGAGAGCTTACCAAGGTATCCTAAAACAATGGCCAGGCCTTTCAAAGGCTTCTCCAATATGGTGCTTAGCATGGTTATATGAAATATCGAATGCTGTATATGTGTGTGATTCTTTTCAATGGGCAACAATGAACTGAATGATTTTTCGAAGCTTGTTGTGCTTTATATCGAGTTGTCTTAGGGGCAAACTCGTGAATAGATTTCTGATATTGACAATTCGAAGTCCTGGAGCAGCGAAAAACTGGAAATGGGAATAAATAAGGGAATATGTGTAGGACAAAAAGTGAACTATGGAGCTTTCAACCAAGAAGCAGCCAATGGAAGAGAATGAAGGTCTGAAGCTTTCGAAGTCTGTTGAAGCTTTTGTGTTCATAAAATTTTTAGGATGGACGATTTTTTTTTGGAGAAAAAAAATTAAACGAAAAACGTAAATTTGTTTAACGAAGAGGTTTAGAGATCAGACACGCTATAGAGATATGGCTTGAAAGCGCGTCATATGGCTCATAATCACTTTAGTATTAATGCTAATTGTACGTAGTATTGCTTTAAGCTATATTGCCGCCTTTTTAACGTGTGTTTCGCAGCTATGTTGGTGGATCTCTCAGATTTCTCAGATTTCTCGTAACATTATTACAGAAAAGCAGCAAATAGGCTACAGAATGATCGGCCAGGTTTCAACCAGAGCCAATGTCAGATTATAAGTTCTAATGACACATATGCATATAATGAAAGTACATAGATAGAAATGAATAAATTAAATTAACGATATTTTTATATTATGAGCAATATTGAAAAAAAGTGATATATTATGGTAATAGATTGTCTATTATTTAAGATGAGTGAGTGAGAGGAAAATGATCATGAGGATATGATGGATCAATTGATTTATTTCAAAGAAACTAATTTGATATCGAAGGTCAATTCTGAGTTGGCTGGGATACCAGGTAATTTTTTACTACCGTAAGCGAATGGGGCTGGAATGACAACTCTTCTTTCACCACCAACCTTCATACCGTTACCATCACCTAAGACACCAATGTCCATACCCTTAATGACTTCACCACCGCTCAATTTGAAGTTGAATGGCTTACCACTGGTGTTCTTGTCGAAGATTGAACCGTTCTTTAATTTACCAATGTATCTGATACCAACCTTTGAACCCTTCTTAGCAGCTGGACCTTCACCAATGGTTCTGTCTTCAATGACAACACCACCAGTCAAAGTTTTTGTGACAGGTTTCTTTTCAGCAGTTTTGGTTGGACCTTGTTCTAATTCCTTGTTGAATTGAACATTTTTGTCTTCAGCCTTAGCCTTCTTTTCCTTCTTGGATTTCTTGGTTTCCTTTGGAGCTTCAACTTCTTCAGCTTGACGCTTCTTGGTGTCCTTAGATTCCTTGACTTCCTTCTTGGACTTCTTGGATTCCTTCTTAGCTTCTTGTTCTTCTTCAACTAATTCTTCAATCTTAGCTTCAACATCACTTTCATCTTCTAAGTCATTGATGTCAAAGTCACCAACTAATTCATCTTCATCTGGAGTTAAATCGTATTCTTCATCAAGTTCATCGTCATCTTCTGAGTCAAATTCTGAATCGTAATCTTCTTCTTCAGAATCTTCACCGTCATATGGATGTTCAACGTAGTTACCTGAGATGTGAATTGGGTAAGAACCAGTAACAACAAAGAAAACTTCTTCATCTGGAGAGATGGTTAGGTCTATGGTTTGTTGAAATTGTGATTTTGGTGATAAAGTACAGATAACGTATTCTTCAACATCATCTTCATCATCTTCTTCATCATCACCACTTTCGATATCTAAGTTTTCAGAATCTTCAAGTTCTTCATCTTCATCTTCTTCATCATCATCTTCTTCATCATCATCTTCTTCGTCATCTTCTTCACCGTCAAATTCTTCATCACTTTCGTCATCTAAATTGCTGAAGACTGAGCTTCTTAAGATTCTTAAGGTTGATGGCTTTTCATCATCATCAATAGCAGCATCCGGATCAATAGCAGCTAAAGTTAAGTGAACGGTGACTGGTAAGTCTGATTCAATGGCTGGAGCTGGAGCATATGGTTGTAAAGCCAAGTTGTATGAGGCTAATGGTAATAAGGAAGTCATTATGATAGTTGTATAAGTGTATAATGTGTTTGCAATAAAGAAAAGAATTTAGAAACGTTTTAAAATTTTCTTTATTTTCTTTTCTTTTTCAACTGAAAAATTTTCAAAAAAATTTAATGGTTACGAAGCCCTTCGCTTCTTTCTTTTGATTTTGCCTATTTGGGACGTAATTAGATATCTTCTCGAAGATTCTGGTGAAAGTGAAGAAACCTATGGACAACTAGGGCTGCGAATTATAGCTTGTGAGGTCGTTCGTAGAATGATTGAATGTTAGGATCGAGAATATGAAAGGCGCTGTAGCAATTCTTTCAGTTTGAGACCATGAAAAACTCGACAAAGATCTTCTACTATATATATGTAAGACGTTACTAACTTACTACGTATACTCCAGGTTATGGGATAACAGGGACCTCAAATTATTTGAAAAGAAAACACTAGTAAATACATATCTAATTTGCTCCAGAAATCTGTCGACAGTTTGAACTACAGAAGGAATATACCAGATTGTTACGTTTGAAAGTTAATTTATATTGTGAAATAAAAGACGAATAATTACTCTTCATAACCCAAAAGAAATTGTACATGATTTAAGAAAATTCTAAAATAGATTATAATCTATCAATTTAAAACTTTAATAAGTGTGGTTTGTCACCAGATTTTAAAGAGAAGGTAGCACCTAAGTATTGTTTCAATAATGGAGTCTTTTTGATTTGAGATAATAAAGCAGCATCAACAGTCTTTTGGTCAGCAACACGTTCAGCCTTAACTTCTTTCTTTGGTTGTTCTTCACCGAAGAATTTAGCTTCAGACTTAGAGTTCTTGTTTGACTTTTCTCTGGCGAAGTAAGCAACATCGAATTTTGAAACATCAACACCAGCTAATTCAACCTTGGTTGAGGTAGCAATGACATATCTGGCGTTAACACGACGTAATGGAACACCGTTAACTTTGAATGGACCTGAGACTAATAAGGTGTTGTCTTCTAAGTTCTTTAAGTAAACAACTCTCTTACCTCTGAAACGACCAGCCAATAAGATTAAGACGGTACCTGGAACTAATGAAGCTCTCAACTTTTGTGGTTGAGCAGTCTTTCTAGTTCTTCTTGGAACTGGAGCATCTTCGGCTTGATACCATTTTGGAGCCTATAAATAATGATAGTTGTTAGTAAGTTGTTCCACTTGTATAGTATTTGATGTTTGTGCAGGGTATGCGAATATAAATCATTTTAATATATTTTGTCCTAAACGTCAAGAGTCTCTGAAATGGTGGCAAATATGTTGGTTTTCATCAATTAAAGATATTGATTAATGGAGTTCTCGAACTTGATATGTCATATGTCATGGATTCTTTTGTATATCACGATGGTGGGCATTATATGCTGATTTATAACTCATTTGAAACTTGTAATCAGTTGAACAAAATCTTTCTTTATGTATCTCTTTCAGTTTGGATGTAGTAAAGCTGAGGTTTAGCATGGATTTCCAATATACGTATATGATCTATCTCGTCCTGTCACGTCTGTTCTCACTCACTAATTGGGCGCTCATTTTGATATTTCTGTGTATGTGATTAGGCTAAACCTCTATATCACTTGTGTACACTGAACATTGAATATTGAATAAATTCCTGTGAGTCTACGATCGAGCCTCTCGGCCCACAAAATACGCCCAAGACTTGCCCGAAGTGTAACTTTCAGTCCGGATTGCCATACAAAATTCTGTCATTTGGTGTTCGGGCGAGTTCGAAAGCAGTCACATTTTAAGTGGTGTCTGGATGAAGGTGTCAATATGGAATATCAGATACCAGCTAGCATCGTACAATCAATAGGTAGGATGCAGAATAAAGAGCACAGGATACAGTCTATAAGCAAGATAAAAACACATATACATACACATATACATACACATTAATCGTATAGATTTTTTATATCAATGAAAGTAGCCCATCAAGAATGTCCATTCCTCTTGTCCCTTTCAAGTAACTATTTTACACAATGCAAACAACGGTCAATATGATATCAACTCAGTTCCAGCCAGGTGGTGGTGGAGTGGCAGCTTCAGACTCTGGATCTGGACTATACTTGAAACTGACAGTCAGTTCACCAGTACCCAATGGAAGTTGAATTTCACGAGGACTATCAGCAACTTCAGCCAGTGTTATACTAGCATTACCGAGTTCTTCATCCTTCGCCAATTTATGATGGATAACCCCACCAAACAGGATCTTGGCCTCCTTTGGAGCATTAAATTGACATTCTTCATCCCATCTGATAACTCCATTACTAGACTTGACATTCTTGGTATGGTAGAGATCCCTCAACTTACCGTCAATGGCCAGTGACACCTTTATTTGAGCTTGCTTACCTAAAGATGTACCTGAATGGATACTCACAGTACCTTCGGTACGTCCAGCTGTATTCTTGGCAACATTCATAAATGAAGAGTTTGATGATCCTTGACGAGTGTGTTGTCTAGCAACAGGGACAGCAAGGGAACCTCCTTTGCTTTGTAGAGATTGAGCATCTGTTGATTGTTGACGGCTGTGTTGTACATTTTGAGGAACTTTGCTTTGTAGTGATTGTAGATCACCAGTTTGAGAGTCCATTGATGCACGAGGATCATCTGAGCCATGAGACTTTTTACTCTTTTTACCACCTAAAACTTGTTTGAATAAAGATCCACCTTTTCCAACAGCACCACCAACAGCACCACCCACAACACCAGCAGCACCGCCAACAGCACCAGCGGCCAGATCACCAGCAGCACCTACAACCTTCAATGGAGCACCAGCAATGTCAGCTAGCCCAACGCCAAATTGTGAGGTACCAACTTCTGGTCTAATATACTCTGGATTAAAAGTTACTCTGATACGAGCAGTACCTTGAGGAGTCAAGTTCAAGTTGAGTAAATGCGATTCCAATGGAGAAAGTTCAGCAATATTTAATTTGACTTCACCAAGCAGCTCATTATCACCAGTTCTATCCCAATCATAAACCGATAGTCTTATATCGGATCTTGCTCTAGAAGGAATTGGAATGGTGGTTGTTTCATTCCAAGTTGGTTCTAGTGTTTTCTTGATTATAGCAGACTTGAAAAGCTGTAAGCTATCAACTGTCAACGTAGCATATGGATCAGATTTACCATTGCTATCTCCAGCAGCTAAACCAGCAGCATCTAGAAGTTCAATCTTAGCCTTACCAGTATCCAGAATAGTTTCTGAAGGTGGCAGCTTGATTGCTGTTGGGATATACTCGAATCTAACTTTAAGACTATCTCCTCCAATATTAATCAAAGTAGATTTGGCATAACCTTGTTTGAGTAGCTCAATT
The DNA here is from genome assembly GCA_030582235.1 of Ruyongia ponderosae. NCBI lineage: Eukaryota > Fungi > Ascomycota > Saccharomycetes > Phaffomycetales > Wickerhamomycetaceae > Ruyongia > Ruyongia ponderosae. The sequence goes on along the minus strand of JAKTWV010000034.1, from coordinate 77,384 downwards.
GTACTGAAAACTGCTTTAGAAATGATTTGATCAGAATCAGAAACGTGTTGCTTCTTAACAAATCTGAAAACCAACTTACTGTTTTGTAAATCACGAATAAACACTTCACCAACTTCTGGATTGACCTTACGATCAGAAGTCTTACTTGAAACAAATGCAGGGGTTCCAATATCATCAACCAACACTTGGATAAACCCTTGCTTAGATATTTTACCTCCAGAGAGATGAATACCTAAAGTACCAGATCTATAAGTCAATAATTGATCAAGAGTCATCTTTTCCTTATTGCCAATGTTTTCTAAGTCATCATCATCAATGATATCAACCCATTCGTATTCCTTAGGACTCTTTTTATATAGAGCTTCCCATTCTGTCATGGTTTTGGCTTGAATCTTTCTCTTTTCAACAAGTTTTTCTTTTGCTTGTTCTAATTCTTCTAATTCAGTAACTGAGTAGACAGGAATGGATGGGATAAAAGAAAGAGAGTATGATATAGCACCCTCTGGTCTCTTTTCTTTGATCTGTAGCTTTGAGCTCAAAATTTTGTCACTACCATCATAGAATAGATACAGACCATTTTCGTTCTTGCGAATAATGTTTTGGAAAGATACATTTGTTGAACCTAAAGAACGATCCTTACCAACATTTTGGTAATCCATACATTCTAATGCAATCTGTTGAGTTTCAGATGTGATTGGAAGATAAATAACTTGATTGAAATTACAATCAAGAGTGTTTTCATAAAATGCAGTTTCCAATTTCAACCTATGATTCAATAGAACCTTACAATAAGGATCAACTTTACCAACGACTTCCAAGTTCTTCAACTTTTCAGCCTTTCTTAAATGCAATCTTACAACACCGATTGGAGGAGTAAAGATGGCAGCTGATGAGACACCAGAAAGAGCAACAGGTTTCCAACTTGTGGTGATACGAACCTTACCTTGTGGAACCATTGAATGTATATCATCAGTACTGACAGCAAGGTTATCTAACGAGTCTTCCAAAGTAGCAACAATATTCTCACCATCACTGATAACAAGCTTGATTTGTGTGCTTGCCTTTTCAGTGATCAATAACTCCAGTGACTCATCCCATGATGGTTCATTAGATCTTTTCAATGTTCTAAATTCTTTTGCAACTTTACCATTGATGAATAACTCAGCCTTTGGATTCAATTTACCAATCATATTACCAGTTATATCCAAATTCTTGGCTTGATGGACGGTGAATTTCATAATACCAACATTACTATCTGGAAGCGAAGAATCCTTTTCATCAGAGGACGTTTCTAAAGCAGGGAACCAACGAATATCGTAATCAATAAGAGCTTTCTTCTTACCTGCAGACTCAATTGGTTTACTGACGTCAACAAATGTATCATTTTGGAACAAGTCCTCTAAATCAAAAGTATGGGAACCAATCAAAGTACCCTTCTTCGATGATGTACTGAAATCATATAGGTCAAAGTTCAATTTTTGTTTCATATCACTCACCAAAATATACTTAGTTTCATTCCATTTTGGTGATTTTGTGTTAGCCTTGACATCAGTGCGAATATGCTTTTCAGGATCTTTGTCAGTAAACAATTGGACGTATGCATTTGTTTCACCCGAGTCAGTGGTCTTGATATCACTAGCACTCTTAACAGTAACAGCAACAACACCAATGGCATCGTTGGATTGAGCAGCCATGATTTCTTCAACATCAACATCTAGATGATTTGGCGCATACAACATTGGACCAGCAGTGGAATCAACAATTGTAGTAATCAAAGTTTTCAAACCTGGAATCAATGACATGACATCCAAACCTAAGGTATCACCACCAACTGGTTTCAAGGCAAAATCAATAACTGGTGGCTCTAATAATGAAACTGAGACTAATTTAATGTGGGGGAAATTCAAACCAAAACGCAAAGTAATTTTGACTCTACCACTGACAGACATATCTTCAACCAAGATTGGTAATCTTTTAGAGATGAAAGCCTTACCAACTCTAACACCTAGTGAAACCTTTGGATTTATTTTCTTTTCAGCTTCTCTTTTGGTCATATCAGATACATCATTAGGAGTGAATGAGAATGCCCAATCGAATTCAACAGTATCCTTACCCTTCTTGGTATAAGATTTGATAGAATCAATTCTTGGAGCTTTTGAGCCTAAGGTAAATTCATCCAAAGTTAGGGCGTCAATACCATAACCTGGTGCAATATCCTTCAAGACGTCATTGGCAATAGTTCTAACAGTATCGGAAAGAGCTGGCATATAGATAACCCAGAATTTGGACAAGAATGAATTCAACCATTCCATTGATTCGAAATTCTTTTCTAGTCTTTCAGCAGCAGCATCTCTTTCTATATCATCACGAATATTTCTTTGAAAACGACGGAGTTCAGCACTATAAACTGAAGCAACACCTAACATGACAAAAATAAAACCAAAGAAACCCCAACGCCATTGAGCCATCAACCAAGAAAAGAAACAACAACCAATCATAAGACTTGTATTCCAGTAGAAGTCAGAATAGAATGTCTCAACGATATATGTCTTGATCAGAAGGGAATCAGAGACAAATGATGGAGCAAACTTGACATTTTCAGTATAACCACCAATCTTTTCCCATGGAAATCTTTCAATTGATTCAGTGCTTTCAGATGGAGATAAACTTGGCTTTGTAACTGGTGTAGAGGCAACTGTTTCTGCTGATTTGGCAGGTAATTTGCCATTCAATCGAGCGACAGGATGTTTGTGATTGCCATTTGGCACCTGTTCATCAACAGTCTAATCAAATGTCATAATTGTTAGCTCAAAGCTCTTTTTTTTTGTAAAATTTCACAGATATTAATGTAGAGATACTTACTGAACTCATTTTGTAAGATCAATTGAACGTTGAAGAACAAGAATATGTGTTAGCGTAATTGAAGATACAATCACTTGGTGTTTTGAGAGCAATTTGGGAGGAGCTTTTTTTGAAAATTGAGAAAAACATGAAATTTTGATTTTTTTGGGAATTCCACCATTTTGACATTTTGAAGATTTCTTTGGCGGTTTTGAGTGTGAAAAGAAGGAAAAAAGGGAGTGTTTTTGAGATCTGAGTAGTTTATAGTAATACAAGAATATACTTACACTTTATAATCGAATTGAATTGAATAAATCTTCCCGATGAATTTTCGTTGTTGTCTTTGCTCCAGGTTGGGCTTAATCAGGAATCGGTAGAAGCAGCAGCGAGGAAGTAGCACAAAAAGACAAACAGAGATGTTTTCACTACAATATATATCAAGAAGGATCTAAAAACAGTAGTTTATCCATTATATATCAAAGGTCATACTCTATTCAAACTTCTAGCTAATTTTCTTTGTCTTTCTAGTGTCAATAACCATGTTTTTCTATCCATTACGTATTCACCGCTTTCTTCATCCTTCAAGTTCAATAGTTCCACTGTCATCAAATCACTAAAGTTTTCATCAATTCTTCCTAAACTTTGAGTACAGTAGATCAATTGTAGATATAGACCATCCTTGATTGATTTCTCTTCGACTTTTGATAACGAAGACTTCAAAATGACTAGGAATTCAGACAAGACATGTCTGACAAACTCAACTAGTAATATATTTGATGCACCTCGTTCCTTAGTCAATGGAATTATAACCTTTTCAATCTTTTCCTTTTGCTTCTTTTCATCAACCTTAACAGTGCCTTCTTTCATTACAACAACAACATCCTCTTCATTGTCATTGCTATCGCTACTTGAAACAGGTTTATCGTCATCGTCAGCCTTTTCTTCATTTTCTTGGTTCACTTCTTCTGGAACGGTACTCTCATTGACGACATCATCATTAACGTCTTCTTCTTTCTTGGATTCCTCATCATTGTTCGATATATCATCAACGATTTGTTCTTTTGGTGACGTTCCTTCCTCTATCGTTACTTCTTCCACAGTCTCTTCTTTAACATCTTCTCTAATTTCCTCTTCCACCACTTCTTCCTCATTATCCTCAAGAATCAATTCAATTGGCGCTAATTCAGAGTCATTTATATTTGGGAATATACTCTTATAAGCCATGATTGAACCAAAGCAAAATTCTCTAATGACTTCAATACTTCTCTTTAAGTATTTTTCATAAAGGGCACTTTCCTCCAATGGAACTAAAGATGATAATTCTAATTTGATGAATTGATATCTTGAATGTAAATACACTCTTTTTAACTGTTCATCAATATTATCTGATTGATTGAATGGCTGGATTCTTTTCAGATATGACATGATTTTAATTATGGATGATTGTTTCAAATTTGTCTTCAACAATCTTATTAACCCATTCAACATTGTTGACATCTCATCACCAACCCCCTTTTCAACACTCTTTATTAAATCACTATTTGAGAATCTGATTGCTAATCTTCTAGTATAAGAACTGATTTCTAATGCTTCAGAATAATAACCAGATTTGATGCAAGCTCCTACTAAAGGAGGCAATTCTAAGATATCGACAATTCTATCTATACTAGCCAAGACTGTTGACAAGTTTCTATTATCTTCATTAACAAATAGGTTGGAGTTTTTCAACAAAGAGATTGTAGAGTGGAAGGTATCTTGTTTTGAGTATCCTGGTTCTAGGTCGTCTTCCAATTCACGTAGAAATTTCTCATCAGTAAAGGAGGAATGTGAAACTGTAGTGTCAGCTGCCTTGATGCTTCCATTGTCATCATTGTTATTGTTATTATCTATTTCATCATCATTGAAAGAATTCCAAAGATCTTGGAAGTTTGATTTGAATTCAGTGTCAAACAATTGTTTTGAATCATTTAACGAGATCTTATTGTCAATGATTGATTGTTGGGATTGTGTGACGATTTGCTTTAAGTTGGTATCAAGAGTACGTTCTTCAGCTTCTAATTCAGCAATATCCTGCATCAAAGTTTTCTCGATTGACCCATCAGCGGCAGGAGTAGGAGGCATTGAAGATAAATAGTCTGATGAATCTATTGAACATATGTCGTTTAAGAATTTGAGAATGTCTTTGTGAGTGGAAGGCTGCGACAGCAATGCTTTCTGGTCTGGCAACAAATCCACGGTCAGTTCTTGCAGTAATAGCTCCATACCAGATGAATCACCCATTATTGTCTGCCCTCAAGAGATGTTTGGCTATACCATAAGCTTGACCAAAAGGTAAATAAAAGATTTGAACACTTCACTGCCAAGTCGGAATTCCCCAAAAAAAGTTACCCTCGGAATTCATTTCGTTTTTTTTTTTTTTTTTTCCTTTCCGAAGTTTCAAAAAAAGTTGGGAATGGGAAAGGAGAGAAGTCATAGATTAGAACTTGGGATATCAGCATTCACTTTGGAAATAACAGCACAATGGAAGGGATATTCTTCAATATAGACAAGTATGTAGCATTGATGGTGTATTCTTGGAAGACCTATAGTAATTTTAAGTACTAACAATGCCATCCTTTTTAGCGGTTTCATCGAAGGTGTTGTGCGTGGGTACAGAAATGGACTCTTGACATCAAACCAATACTTGAACTTGACTCAATGTGATACCCTAGAGGATCTAAAGCTTCAACTATCATCCACTGACTATGGTAATTTTTTATCAAACGTCCCAAGCCCTATAGTCACCTCAGACATCCAAGAAAACACATCCAGAAAACTGTTCAATGAATTCAACTATATTCGTGATCAAGCTGTCCAACCATTAGCCCAATTCATGGATTTTATCACATACGGTTATATGATTGATAACGTTGCATTGATGATCACCGGTACCATACACGAAAGAGACAAGTCTGAAATCTTGGAAAGATGCCATCCATTAGGTTGGTTTGATACATTGCCAACCTTATCAGTGGCCACCGATATCGAATCCCTTTATCAAACTGTCCTTGTTGATACTCCTCTATCTCCATACTTCAAAGATTGTTTAACAGCTGAAGACTTGGATGACTTAAACATTGAAATTATTAGAAATAAACTATACAAGGCCTACTTGGAAGATTTCTATCAATTCTGTCTAAAGCAACCTGAACCATGTGCCACCATTATGAAATCATTATTGGAATTCGAAGCTGATAGACGTTCAATCAACATTGCCTATAACGCCCTTGAAGCTAACTTATCACCAGATGAAAAGAAGGCCTTATTCCCATCATTTGGTAAGTTATACCCTGTTGGATTAGAATTATTGGCTAGAGCTGAGGATAACGAACAAATAAAATCAATCGTTGAAACAATCTATGAATATCAAGGTTTCTTCAGTACATCTGATCAAGAATCTACATTGGAAGATCACTTTTATCAATTGGAAATGGAACTTTGCAGGGATGCCTTCACTCAGCAATTCTCAATCAGTACCATTTGGGCTTGGATGAGATCAAAGGAGCAAGAAATCCGTAATATCACATGGATTGCTGAATGTATTGCTCAAAACCAAAAGGATCGTATAAATAGTTACATTTCTGTTTACTAGATTGAAGATGGGAGAAAAGGAAAAAAGCTTCATATAAATCACTTGTTCTTTATGATGCCATCGTTCTCATATTGGTATTGTTGTCAGCATTTTTATATTAAAACAAACCAAAAATAATCAAATTTCAAATTCAATTCAATTCGTATTGATATCATATTAATGTAATTTTCATTCATTTCTTTCCTTGTAGGTATTCCTCCATTGTTATCGATGTCGATCACTACACATATCACAATAACTTATTAACAAACCTGTATGTATATCATGGAAGCCAAAAATCAAATAAAACAAATAAATACTAATGACCAACTAGGTACCAAAACCAAAAAAAGGAACAATAAAAACATAATACAAAATACAAAATACAAAATACAAAACATTAATATGAAAGCAAATCATTAAAAAATATCATCTTAACAGTAACAGCCCTTTTCAAATAACAATCTCAACGATTCTATCATAACTTGTAGTAACAAATGCTGATTTAGAATTTGGATTTGGCTTGATTTCAGGAGCTGGGATATCAGCTCTATAAAAATGCGCATTACGACATTGTGAAATATCCAAAAATCTCAGTGCACACGAACTAGTCAACAATGCATCAACACCAGCTCTAGTTACTCTAACACAACCTTTGATTGTCAAACTTTCCAAATTTCTCAAATGTAGGGCAATGGCTAATAGTGTTGAATCACTGATAGCTGAACCACAGAATGAAAGATCTAATTTCTTCAAGTTTGGACAACCAAGGCATAAAACTTCAACAGAGACATCAGTAAGGGCACAACAAAAAGAAAGATCTAATTCTTCCATTGATTGAGCTGAACTAGCAATAGCAGCAATTGATTTATCTGTAAGGAAAGTACAATCACTCAAATTCAATTGTTTCAAATTTGGGAATGGTTGATATGCCCAATAGGCAAACCCATGATCTGTTATTGTGGTACATCTCTTCAAGTTCAAACTTTCCAATCTATCATTTGCATGAAGGGCAATATGATACATTGCACGATCAGTCAAATGTTTACAATATCCCAAGTTTAGTCTCTTCAAATTGGTACAACCGACAGATCCACGTTCATCTTCTGAATCATCTCCAGAGTCAAACTCTTCCATACCAGGAATAGGATCTTCATTATAAGCATAGTTGGAGGCAACATTACCAGAAGCAGGGTCTCCACCATTATTATTATCATCATTATCAGATGCATCAGTAGAAGCAGCAGCGACAGTGAGCCCAATACTGATGTTTTTGTTCTGAGTGATGGACTTTCTATTGTTTGAGCTCTTCCAACCAATCAATCTTTCAATAACGTCATCTCTAACCTTTCTACAATTAGAAAGATCCAATTCGACTAAATGATGCCCAACACTTGGAACAGCAAGATCCATGATGGCCATTGCACTGACGTCCCAGACTGATCTCATCTTGATGGCTTGGATGGAACCACTCATACCGATTTCATTAACCATATAACAGAATCCAACATCTGTGACGTGGAAACAATCTGAAATATCAATGACTTTAGGTCTTGAGCCAACAAAGTCGGTGATTTGATGTAGGGCCTTATCATCAATGGATGTATTCCATGGTCTTAGATCCAATTTCTCAAAAAAGCCAGGAGCAACGTACAATAACTGTCTCCATCTTCTGCAAATAATTCTTAACTTCATCAACTCAGGAAGTGACAACAGTTGAAAAATCCTCAACAGTAGTCTATCAGGCAAGGGACCAGTACTCAAGACAGAAGAACGACGTCTCTGTGGACCACCGATCGATTGCAATCTCATTCTCTTGACATGGTTCATATACTGGAATGGCTGCTGTTGCATACGTTGGCCTGGGAACGTGTTCAAGGATGGACTGATTGGATTCAATGGTGGGACATTGATGGTCAATGGACCAATGTAATGCGGATCAATAGCCTTAGGACCTAATGAAGATAAAGTTGATAAAGATGAAGGAGAAGTAGCAGCAATGGATGATCTTCTTCTCTTATTGAATGAAAACTTCGAATCTATTAGAGAATCAGTCTTACTACTGATTGAAGTGTTTGTTGAAGCAGTTGTTCTCAAACTACCCATGCTTGAATTTGGAGAAATTGATCTCTTATAAGAAGAGGTGGAAGATGAAGCAGCAGAAGAAGAAGGTGGAGCTGACGAAGTTGGATCATGATGGATAAATGAAGAGTTTCTTCTTGGGATTGGGAATAATGGCGGTTGTGCGATTTTATCCCTTTTACCATCACTATTGTTGATATTGTTATTGTTATGATAATTGAGGGCATTATTGGCATTATTCGTTTCCCAAAATTGTTGCATTTCATTCTTTGACCCAAACCCTTTCCAACCACCAAATGGATCCTTGAAGGCTGTTTTACTGAATGGAGTAGCATTACTACCGTCATCATCTTCATCCTCATCGAAGGGTTCGTTATTTCTCGAAGTTCTCTTATTAGCAGTCTCTTTCATTTCATCAACGATTCTTGGATATCTATGCAAGAGATTCTCCAATTGATTTCCAGGCAAGATCAGTAATTCGACATCAGAGACAGATCTAATATCGGCACTTCTCATGATTTTCGAAACACCATTCAGGGATTGTAGGAATGCCATTTCTCCAAAGTATTGACCAGGTTTCAATCTCGCAAGGATATGTTCCATTGGTGTTATTATATCACTTGTTGTGGAGACATTTCTATTTTCCAAGACCTCGACTTCTCCATTGACGATGAAATAGATGTCTCTTCCTTCATCACCCTTATGGACGATGTATTCGAATGGTTCGAATCTTTGAGGTTCGGTGACTAGGACCAATTCATGGATGATGTTTGATGGTAATGAGGTAAACATTGGTAAAGATCTTAAGAAGTCTCTTGTTGGGATGGAATAATCAACATCATCATGGATGGCTGGTAATTCATACCTACTATTGTTTCGACTCTTATTATTGACGACGATTGGAGCAGAGATTATTGGAATGTCATGTGTTGGTGATGGTGTTGGTGGGGGTAATAGATTTGGGATTGATAATTTTGGAACAATTGAACTATGAACATTTGATGGTCTACCACTTGAGATAGAAGAGGACTGAGAATGGATCAATGAAGCAGCTGAAGAGATGGAGGCAGATGTGGAGGCTCTTGTTGAATGTAATTTCGTTGGTAGATTGTTTCTAATTCTTTTATCTTGCATTGATAATCTTTCTTGTGCTTCATCTCTAATCAATCTTTCAACAACTGGGAAATCAGGCAATACTGTATTAAAATTATCCACAGTAAGCACACCCAACAATACTTTCGTCTTTGCCACAACAGTCGCAGTTCTTGGTCTATTAAACAAGATCCCAATCTCTCCAAAGAACTGTCCAGCATTCAATTCGGCATGAACCAGTTCTCCATCGGGACTCGTCACTTGCACAGACCCTCTCAAAATCCAATACATGGACTTGGCAGGCTCTCCATACCGCACGATATACTCCTGTGCATGATGTTGGACTAGTTTCAATCTCCCAGCAATGGCACGATGGAAACTTGTTGGTGCGTTTCTGAAGAGAGGGAATCTTGATAATTTATCTAGTAATTCCTTGGGTATAACGTTTTGTAAATTTTCATCATTATTATTATTGTTGTTGTTGTTATTGTTGTTATTGTTGTTATTGTTATTATCTTCATCCAAGTCTTTCTTTGTCGTATCATTATTATTATCATTATTTGTTGATGTGTTGGCATTATCAACAATCTTCTTTTCATTATCATTATCATTGTTGTTGTTGTTATTATTATCATTATTCGTCTTTATACTTTCCTCTAGTTTTTCATTATCATTAACATCATCATCATCACCATCATCAACATCATCATTGGATATATCACCTATATTCCGTACTTTATCCTTGTGTATTATCTTTGTCGTTGTTGATGATATAGATGTTCTTCTCGGCGTAGTCTTGAAGGCAACTTTATTAGCAAATATTCTTCTATCCCTCTTGAATGCTTCCAAATCTGTATCCAGTTCTGGTTCCAAGGTCGTTATACTTTCTCTTAGTGGGCTCTGTGCCGTTGTGATGTTTGTAGGCTTGTCTAGTTTGATGTTTGATATTCTGTTGTTGTTGTTATTTTGCCTTATATCGTTTTGTTGCTGGCGGGTTGGCGATAAAGGCTGAACAGCGTCCATTTGCACGTCCTGGCTCTGGCTCTGGCTCTGGCTGTCTGCTGTTCCAGAGAGAGGCGAGGACCTCACAGGTCTCGTTAGAGTATGTTTTTTGGTAAACATATTGTGGTACCTTTGTGAGTTGTTAGGATGTTCTTTGTAGTTTGTAGTTTGTTTGAAGTCTGGGCTGGATACTGGTGTTAGTCAAGATGAAGAGTGGGAATCCGGGCGGGTTTGTCTTGGTTGTTTTTGGAGTTGAAGAGATGAGGGTTTGTTGTTTATTTGTTGTCTTGTGTATGTGTGTCAAGATGGGATGATAGTAGGATATGGAGTGTATGTTATTGGACTAGTATGGGATGGTTGTTGGTTGTGTTGATGTTGATGGTTGTTTTCAGCGTTTTGCCAGATGGATGGAGTTTTCAATTCCAGCTGGTTTTTTTTTCTCTTTCGTTGTGCTTCGAAGATGTCCTTCGTCTTTCGTCTTTCGATTCTGCAGAGGAGAAGAGAGAAGAGCTCTGTGTTATTATATTGTTTTTGAGGTGAGTGTTGGTTATAAGCAGTGTTATTTGTGCTACTAAGAATAGCCAGGATCAAGAGTGTATTGAGCACAGCTTTTGTCTCTTTCTCCAGACTTTAATCTTCAATCCAACTGGGCTCTGTGGCTGCGACTGAGATTCCGAGCAGTGTTCTGGAAATTTATAAGGAACAGGGAAGAAGAGCAGCAGATACAGCCCTTGAGGTTGACACTTAACTGGGGCAAGATTACGAGCTATATTCGTGACAAGATCTTACTTACCCTTTCGTTTGTTCTCATATTACTCATATTGATGTTCTGAATCCTGATTATTTACAAGCTATACCCTTAATTTACCACCAGGGGCATAACGTAGAACTACTAATTGTTCATATATATTTGATTGTAATACAGCTTGGCTCAGTGGTAATTACAAGTACAAATACGATCATAGCATGATCATATACTAGTGCTCGTGCTGGATAAGCCAGCCATGGAAGGTGAATTGGAATGATGGAAGGTTATGAAACCTTCCATTTCATCTCATTTAGCTGCTGCGAGGATTAAAGATTGAAGAGTTGTTCTCTTGTGCTATGCTCTATCCTACAACCTACAACCACAGAATAACAATCTCTTATCGCCCGTCCATGACTCAACAGAGACAGACAGAATACTAGTAGTTACCACTAATTAACCTCACCATTGACTGCTTGCCTGTCCAGTGTCCAGTGTGTGTGTGTATCTGAGCTCTTTAAGATATCACCAACCATCTTGATTCACGAATAACGATGTAAATACTAAAGATGTAAACACCAACACCAAGACCAACAACGAAAACAAAAACAAAAACACCCCAGTCAGCGTCCTTAGGCCCTTACATCTGAGACATGTTCGCTGCATTAGCACCTCCCACGCCCCTCTCCTTGCTTCCCTTCTTCTTCTCATTCTTCTGTCTGATATCAAAATGGGCACAGTAAAAAATAATTCACCAGCCACTGAACCGCTGTTTTTTGTATTATGCGGCTGGAGAGTACAGCCTGCTTATAGTGTTTGGTTTTGCAACAGAGAAGGTAGCAGGGAACAAAGGAACACCAAATTGCTTCCATGGCAGCGATTCGAAGCCTTCGATACATGTCACTCAGGACTCAGAGGTGGCCCTAATCTCAGACACACTCTTTATTCTTTATTCTGCTATCTGGTGGGAATAATGGTATAATAGCACAATACTACAATACTACAATACTACAATACTACAATATGCTGAAACGTCACTGGGGTTCATCTGGTTCATCATGATAATGATATCCCACATCCCACGTTTCACAATCAATTTAGCTCATGTATGATCAAACTAATCATATTATATTCCTTCCATACAGAATCCAGATACATCCTGATTAATCCTGCATGCCATCCTGATTGTTTCGATATCCAATATTTATTATATATCTGAACATGAGCTTGTCATCTATAATTATTATTATTACTGATTATCTTGGACCTGAAACGCCTAATGTTATTCGTCCTTCAACAACACTTATGTGAGTGACCATTGATCAATGACCATGTCTCCACTAGTATCCACCCACACGTGTTATGTGTTATCATAGTGATTTGATCACTACGTCTCAATATCATGACACAGATCTTGCTTGAAGTAATTTTGTAGTTTCATATGATCTTTTCTTATTGGAAAGCAGTGTCAATTTACCACTTGACATGAGCAATTATTTGCTTATAATGCCTACTAGATATACTAGAGAATCGAGATGATCTAGTATAATTATACGATATCAATATCAAATAATAACACGAACGACATCTCAACAGTTCAAGGGATCTCGAATCTCGAATCTCGAACTGCCTTCTAGAAAGCTTTGGTTTTACCAAGATTCCTAGTCCTTCTTTCAATTTGATTATAATACAGCTCAAGTAAAAATTATATATATAACCGTGTACCGTGAATAACCGTTGAAAGATCACAGACTAGAGTCAAAGTACTGCCACAAAGTTAACCGTCTAATATCCGTCTATGTGTTTCAATCTAGGCTAATATACTTGCTTGCACAATTCACTATTATTACAAGTTATAATACACCGGCTTCAATATCTTGTTGTTATAGCACCGAATCACTAACTACAGATGATTTGACACATAAAAACTTATATTATACTTTTCTTATTTTTATTTTTCTGCCTTCCTCTTCTAAATCATGATGATAACATGTCAATCAATCAAATGAAAGAGAACATCACAGCTCAGAATCTATAATCACTAAAGAAACTATACTTCTTCAACTCATCTGATTTAACAGCATGTACAGTTCTAATATATGTCTTTGAAGTCAGCACCAACTCATTATACAAAAGATATTCTGGACTTGTTGGCAACACAGTGGATGGATGAACAAGGACATCTTGTCCATCAACAGTCTTATAACCTTTCCCACTCTTATACGCCACTTGCATAAAGAACCCACATAATAATGCTCTTGTGATATTCTTAACAAACTTCTTATCCTCTTGTGGCGTACTGAGGATTGGAATATCAAATTTCTCCATATATCTCATCAATTGCTTTCTAATATTAATGGCTTGTTGTAATGTTCTATATGAAATGAAATTATCACGACACCATTGATTGATTCCTGCTCCATCTTTAGCCTCCAAAAAGGCACTATAAACATTCAATAACGTGATGAAATCTCCTGCTGGATCAGCAAATTGTAATTTGGCCTCATCTGCATATTTCTTAGCATTAGCAGGTCTAACAAAAACATTTGGAACGTTTAAACAACTAATGATTGTTAAAATCTCTTCACTCACTTTATATTCAGCAGATCCAATCAACATAACGGCTAATAATGGATCTAATGGGAAATTCGATGCTAATCTACCCAAAGCAGTTAAATCTCCACTATCATCCAAAACAGCTAAATAATTCAATTCCTCCAAGGCTCTCATCATTGTTTCAGGAGCTGGTGGATCCATAAAATCAAAATGAACCAAATCATCAACACCAACCTTCTTTAATAGTAAAACAACTGAAGATAAATTACATCTCAAGATTTCTGGATATGTAGTCTCAATCAATTCCTTCTTGTATGCCTCTTCAGTATATAATCTGAAACATTTACCAGGTCTTGTACGACCGGCACGACCAGCTCTTTGTTGGGCACTGGCCTTTGAGATTGGTGATACTAATAAGGATTCCACTCTAATTCTTGGATTATAAACTTTTTGCTTTGAAAAACCTGGATCAACAACATACACGATACCATCAATGGTTAATGAAGTTTCTGCTATATTTGTTGAAATGATCACTTTTCTACCTGGTCTACCATTGAACCCTTCTGGAGCATGTTCAAAGATCTTTTGTTGTTGATATGGTGGTAATGAACCATATAATGGATATACTGACATTGGACCACATTGTTGTTCTCTAATCATTTCATCAACTTCTAATGAAATCTTTCTACAGGCATCTTCAATTTCTTCTTCACCTGTCAAGAATAATAAAATATCACCTTCACCTTCAGTAGCATGGATTTGTAAAACTGTTCTAATGGCAGAATCAAGATAATCCTTTTGATATTCTGGAGTATAATAAATCTCAACAGGATGAGTACGACCTGGAACTGCTAATAATGGAGCATCGTTGAAATAAGATTGAAACTTTTCAGCATCTAGAGTGGCAGACATGATGATGATCTTTAAATCTGATCTTCTTGAAGTGATTTGCTTCAAGAGACCCATCAAAATATCTGTAGCTAATGTACGTTCATGTGCTTCATCCAATATTATAACTGAATATTTAGTCAAATCATGATCTTCCATAGCTTCTCTTAAAAGCATACCATCAGTCATATACTTCAGAATTGTCTTATTAGAAGTCTTGTTTTCAAATCTGATATTATAACCAACTTCCTCACCTAATTGAACATCCATTTCATCAGCCACTCTTGCAGCAACAGACATGGCAGCAACCCTACGTGGTTGTGTACATGCCACTTGTGTGCCCTTCAAATGTGGCAAATCATCATAAAGAACAAACTGAGGGATTTGTGTAGTCTTACCAGAACCAGTTTCACCAACAAACACCATGATTTGTGTTGATTGGAAAATCTTCAAAAATTGAGCTCTTTGAGCATGGACTGGTAAATCACGACGCACCTTAAGAATGTCAAAGTACTTTTGAGTAAACTTGTGACCGGTGAATGGATTTGATTTAGCATCTTCCAATCTTTCAGCCTGTTCAGCAGTGGTTTGGTTGGCAACAAGGTCTTTAAACTCTTTGGCGTTATGGAATTCTAAATGTTCATCTTCAGCAGGATGAGGATGTCTTCTCAATTCCTCTTCGGCTCTCTCAGCAATCTTCTCACCGGCAGACATCTCGACAATCTTGCTCTTTTTGGTAGGTCTTTCTTCCGACATGGCTGTTTGTGGTATTTGTAGATGGCCTTTACTGTGAAGTATTTCTGGTTTGTTTATTTGAAGCGATGAGATAAAATTTTTTTGTATGGGAAACTTTGTTGACACGTGAATGGCAGAATTTTGGAGATTTTTTGGATTTTGAGCATTTTGAGATTTTGGTGGGTTTTCTAAGGTGGTTAATATTCAGGTCAAAAGAGTAAAAGAGAGTTATGTTGTCGAGGGATACCGTGTATGTTGCGCTCTTGGTGGCCAGAGGTGCTGCCAATGCTGTCAAGGGTGCTGCCGAGTTGGGCCAGCAGCAATTGTGCACTTTTTACAAGACTTCTCAATTGACAAAGCCATTAAGAGTCCATGATGAAATGTTCCAACACTTGAACGAGAAAGCCTGGGAAATAAGAGATGCTGAAGCCAAAGAGACTGGTTCTAACAAACTTAGGCCAACTATAGGTAATTCAGGCAGTGTACCAACAGGTAGAAGATCATACTCTACAGATAGCAGTAACAGTGGCAGTCATAACAACCACAAGAATAGAAAACCATTAAGGGCTATTCCAATAGATCAAGATAAAGTAGCCAATGTTCCAAGATCTAAATTACAAAGATTATTCCATTATGGTCATTTAGCTGCTGGTATAGGTACGAATATTGCTGTAGATAGTATCAAGGCTGCTGCTACAGGGAAGAAATCAGATATGAGATCATTAGCATTGTCATCAAAGAATTTGAAGCTATTCAACAATAAAGTGAGTAAGATGAGAGGTGCAGTATTGAAATTAGGACAAATGTTATCAATCCAAGATGAATCATTCTTACCACCAGAAATAACAAAGACTTTTGCATCATTCCAAAGTCAAGGTTTTTATATGCCAACTAGGGATCTCCATAAAACTTTGACTGATAATCTTGGTGTTGATTGGAAGGAAAAATACTTCAAAGAGTTCCATGATGTACCAATTGCAGCTGCATCAATCAGTCAAGTCCATGCTGCTATTTTGAAAGATGGTACTCCTGTTGCTGTCAAAGTTCAATATCCAGGTGTTAAAGATTCGATTGATTCAGATATGGATTCCTTATTAATGATTATGAGTTCAACACTGTTTTTACCAAAGGGTACATTCTTAGACAAGAGTATTAATAATGCTAGAGAAGAATTGAAATTAGAATGTAATTTTAAATTAGAAGCTGAAAACTTGACTAAATTTAGGGAATTATTAGCTAGTGATTCTAATTTCTTAGTTCCAAAAGTTCATAATGAATTAACAACAGAAAACATCTTGACTATTGATTATTTGGATGGTATTCAAGTGATTAAGGGTGATTGGAACCAAGAAACAAAAGATTTCATTGGAACTCAATTGATGAAGTTATGCCTTAGAGAAATTGCTGAATTTAAATTCATGCAAACTGATCCAAACTGGGCTAATTTCCTTTATAATGATGCCACTAAAAAGATAGAACTATTAGATTTTGGCTCTGCAAGAGCATATCCAGAGAAATTTATTGAAAAATACGTATCATGCTTAAGAGCTGCTGCCATTGGTGACAGAGAAGGTGTCAAGAAACATTCAATTGATATGAAATTCTTGACTGGATTAGAGACTGAAGATATGACAAATGCTCATATTGATTCAGTAATGATGTTGACAGAACCATTCTCAACTCCTGAAGATCAAACTTATGATTTCGCCAAACAAGACATCACATTCAGAATCAAGGAAAAGATGGCATTCATGTTGAAGGAAAGATTGACTTCCCCACCAGAGGAAACTTATAGCTTACATAGAAAGTTTAGTGGGATATTCTTGCTATGTACCAAATTAGGTGCCAAAGTACCAGCTGCCAAATTGTTTAATGATTACTTCAAATTATGATTTCGAATATACTTGACTAGTGAGATCAGTTGTATATAGATCATGAGTAATGATGCTCTCAACTAGTTAATTTGAAAATTCACGTAGATGCCCCCATTGAATTCTTTATTCATCCTTATTACGTATTACGTATTACTTGCAGCCTGTCATTCGGCTGCCTTGCGCAAAAAGGCTGTGAATCATGATCATTAATTTCTGATTCAGTCTGATCTGATTTGTGAATACTGAATACTGAATACTGATAGAGGGCCGGATCAGAACTTTGGATCAACATTTCGGTTTTGAGGTCGCTCGGAGAAATACGCAGAAATCCAGACTGCTGTCCCATTAGAGTATATTGAAGGAGATGTACTTGATTTGATGATGGTGTCACATTTAGTAAGTGTTTGATGATGATTCATAACAAAAAATAACATTTTGTCTTGAAAAAATGGGGAAAAGACAGGTAAGAATTGAGGCTACAGATGGTTAACTGTTAGAGAATCAGTCAAAGTTGAAACCAATCTACAACAAAACCAAGATTCATAAGATGCAATGAATGTATATGTATTAATAAAAGATATATGATGAAGTTCAAGACTCAATCTCCTCTTTAAAGAACATTTCTGAAGACAGCTGATGCTTTTGACTTGTAATATTCAAAGCGTCATGATATTTCACTAAATGATTAGAAAGTTGTTTCTCCTTACTAAAACTCTTTGAACAGAATGAACATTTGAACATCTTTTCATGAGTTCTTATATGCTTAGCCAAATTAGAAGACTCACTGAATCTCTTGCCACATCCTGGATATTTGCATAATAGCGGCTTCTCACCAGTATGCGTACGTAAATGAATAGAAAGCGAGCTTGAAGTGGCAAAATTTTTCCCACAGGTCTTACACTCATATGGTCTTTCACCACTATGCGTGCGTAGATGTTGTTCAAGCATAGATTCAACAGAGAAGGAATGATGACAAATGGGACAACAGTATGGTTTATACCTTGTATGGACGTGTAAATGACGAATAATCTTTTGACGTTGATTGAAGTTTCTATGGTTTCTATCACAATTATGCCATAGACAAGTATATTCGGATTTCCCAGAACCAATATGATCTTCAATCAAATGATCTGTTAATTCTTGAGCATTGTTGAAAGTTTTACCACATGTCTGGTCTATGAGGTTTCCATTTTCATCAATTGATTGCCATTTACAAGTGGTTTCTTCCTCTGTTGATTCATTCTGTCTTTGTGAAGTTGGCTTTTGTCTGAATGATAAAATGTTATTATTATTTTTGATTGGAAGATGACTATTAGGCTTGAACAAATAGCTCAAATCAGTAGAATAATTCATACAGTGCACATAATTTATATGTGTCACCAATGAATATAGATCATACCCTTTAAACTGACAGTTCTTCCATTCACAACAAAATCCTGGATTCGTAGTACTATTATTATTATCATCAGCAGCATCAGTACTAGTATTCTTGAGACGAACATGATCATCCATGATATGATTTTGTAAATCAGTCTGGTTCAATGATGAAGAGGAACAATTCTCCCATTCACATTGTGTCAACGCCGAGTTTGTCGGTATACTATTGACATTCTTTCCAAACTTCCATTCAAAATTGATCAATGAGTTGTCATTACTATTATTATCGATCCTCATATCGGAATGATCATGAGTTGGATCAAAACATTTAGATTTCTTGGAAATGTGTGGGAAATCATGGATTTGGATTTGATGATGATGATGGTTTTCTGAATGTTGATGATGAGGTATATGTGGTATATGCTGATGTTGATGACTGACGTCTGATGATTGTGTATGATTATGGTTGTGGTTATGATTATGCAATAAATGATGGTGATAATGATTATGTGATGGTGGTTCATCTTCTCTTTGTCTCTTCAATTTATCATTATTCTGTTGTGCAGGGTTTCCAAAAAAGTCCATATAATTCAGATTGACCTGGCTCGTTATTGGTTGACTTGGTTGGATGGAAATCTCAGTAGTGGTAGCATCGTTTAGAGTGAAAGGAGTTGTAGATGCCGATGTTTCAGCTGTCGTTGTATTTGATGTATTTGATGTGTTTTTCCCTTCTTCCATATCTTCACATATTTTGCAATAAAGTTCATCTAATGTACAAGTATCCAATTCACATTTCAAATCAATACAACCTCCCAAATCACAATAATCCAATAATGCCTCATCTGAAATATTATTACTAATAGTAGTATCCTGTACTGTTGTACTTGTAGCCGTTATCGATTCTCGACTCTTAACCAAACTTGAATCCATTAATAAATCCCCCTCATCTTCATTATCAGAAAATGATATAACACTATGATCACTATCACAACAGACCTCCACGAATTTTGGAACACAATTCTCATGTTCATCACAAATTATACCATTATTTATATTATTATCATTATCATTATTGTTATTGTTATTGTTATTGTTATTATTCTCCAATAATGATTTAAAATCCATTGAATCGTGACAATTCAAGAATTCAAAATGTTTACATTCTGCGAATTGTGCATGATATGATTCCGGTTCATTTGAATGAGAATGATGTTGGTTTAAATGATTGATTGAAGATGGATCGATTTGTGGGATTGGTATGAATGGTGTTTCATTTGGTCGTATGTTGATATCATTTGTATGTATATGACCATGAATATAGGTGAAGTTTTCAAAGTTGTGGATATGGCCATGGATTAAACCACCCTTGTTATTCGCTGTGTCATCTATGTTGTTGTTGTATTCCTGTCTTTCAACATCTTCGTCATCATCGTCATCATCATCGACAGCGGTATTTGAGGACGAGGGTATTGTGTGGGATGACGAGTCATGGTCGCTGTTCTCGTCTTCTGTCTGGGTTGATGATAGAGTATCTGAAGAAGCTTCACGGATTGTGTACTGTGAGAGATCTCTTTGTATGTGATGGATGGTGTGTTCATCTGCTGTGGGAGCCAGGCTGTTGTGCTTCAAAGCCATGATTTAATCAAGAGATGAGATGTCTTTTGAGAATATTCCGATTGATTGATTAGTAGTGCTTCTTTTGTGATGGATGTGATAGAGAGAGTGTGGATGTAGAATATTGTATGTATATCAGTAGCAGTATATCAAGAAAGTATGAACAATGTAGTTGAATATGGCCAAACCTTTTGAGAACAGCACACCAAGTATTCAAAGATATTCAGAGACCTTGGTGGTTCCCCCCTGGGTACAATCTCTAAAAGTACACCAAACATCCAGACACCATATTTACAAGCCACGTGACTAAATAATTTAGCCGGGTAACCAAATTAACAAGCTAATGGTGTCCGGGTGTAAGCAGACCTCCGGTCACTTTAAATTTTGGGAGAAGTCCACCCACAATCTTTTATCGAAACCGCTGATACGTAGCACAATCAACAATCAACGCAACACCGCTCAGAAATTTTGAACAACTATATAAACTCAAGGATATCCCTTCTATTTTTCTGACTTTCTGATTCTGAACTACAATACAATCCAACACTACAACCAACCAACCAACCAAAACAACACTACAAAACAACAAATCAAAACAAATCTAATCCTGATCCAATCTAATCTTTAAACAATGACAACATCAAACACTCAAACTCCTGAAAAGACTGTCTGTGTCTTCTGTGGTTCATCCTTCGGTAACGATCCTCTCTATACCAAGTTGGCTGCTGAACTCGGTGCCAAATTGGCCTCCAAGAACTGGGGGTTAGTCTATGGTGGTGGAACCAGTAAGTACAGTTTATTGTTGCTGATCCCTTTGATTTGCCACCCGAGATGGATAAGATCGAGATATACTAACAATGATATAATTATTATTTAGCCGGATTGATGGGTGCTGTTGCCAAAGCATGTCATGAAGATGGTGGATACGTCCATGGTATCATTCCATCAGCCTTGGTTTCAAAGGAGAGAGATGTTGATCAATTCAATGCCAAATTGAAGGAGACTGTTGATAATCATAATGGTGTCACTCCATTATCTGAAGAATATGGTAAATCCACCATTGTGCCAGACATGCATACCAGAAAGTTCTTGATGGGTAAGGAGGCCCAAGCCTTTGTTGCATTGCCAGGTGGGTATGGTACATTAGAAGAAGTGATGGAAGTGATTACTTGGTCTCAATTAGGGATTCATAATAAGCCAATTATCTTTTATAACATGAATGGATTCTATGATGGATTATTGGAATTTGTTAATAGTTCAATCAAGATGGGATTCATTAGTGAAAAGAATGGTGAGATTATTGTTGTTGCTAATACAACTGATGAAGTTATTGAAAAGATTGAAGAATATATCGTTCCAGAGGGTAGATATAATTTAGAATGGGAAAGTGTGGGTGAAACCAAATCTACTAGTGTTCCTACTGCTGCTCTTTCAACTTAGGTTAGGTTAGGTGATGATATCAAAAAATCAACATAATATCATTTAAATCAATTTGCATCTCCTTTTATAATGACTGACGGTGGTACTCGTTTTATTCAATTTTGATAATTGATAACAACTACTTCATGTCACAACATTCATTATAAATCACAGCTAGCTAGCTATGTCAAGCACTTAGTTATATTCCAGTCTCATTCCATGGAGCACTATGATATATCCACATTGCAAATTTCAATATCACTATCATTATTATCATTTCATTCATTCATTTATTCACTTATGATCAAGCATTTTTCTATTCCATTCTATTCTATTTTATTCATTGTCATCAACTATATGATCTCTATTATTCCTTAATTCAAATATCTAATTTTAACAACTTGAACCTGAATTATTATACAAACTATATTACTATCATTATGAACTTTCCTTTCTGTAGTGCCTGACACCTGACACGGCCTGCTAGTTTCCACATCACCCGATCGATATATATCATGATACTAGTTCCTATCAATTACTAATTGCTCATTATCAATGATCAATACGATTTGAAATCATAACAACGTCTAGTTAGTGAAACAGTGAAAGGTTCTTAGACCAGTACGATTCCTTGCATTAGTCATTATATGTGACTTCTAATTCATTCAATGATCATTGACATGAGGTGATTTTAACGTTTTATGTTTCAAATTACTGTTGATACTGTTGATACTGTTGATCATGTCATATATGTCAAACCAGTCAATTCAACAATTCAACAACGATACAACCACGATGTCTAAGAATCATTGTTTCTTTTTTACTCTTGAACACTTGACACCCCAGCATGTCCACGTTCCACCAATTGCCTTTGTAGTCTTACTAACTTACTAGCTTATCATAACGTGTACCTGTTTTTAGATGTTTCAGTTCAACCAGGATTAATGATGATAATTCGACATCAGCTCATGTTATTAATTTGTTAGGTTTCCCCCTTAATTAGTTTTAACAATAGGGTATATACTAACTAGTAACAACTACCAAGTACTAACGACGATTCAAGTGAGACAGTCCGATAGATTCGAATATAATGAATCCTTTCTTCACCTTGACTTTGATGATTCATGAATCATAATCAAACTATAGTTATATTTGGATTGAAGAGTTGAAAGTTGAAACCACTAGTCTAGTATATGAGTGAATTTCTTATGAACAAATTAAAATAAAGATCATGTCGCTATTAATTGAAGATAGGAATTACAGGAATGTGACACATAATTAGCGCTATTGTATCGTAAATAGTACTAGTAATCAATAGTATAATTAAATAATATAAGCTATGAACTTTAAGTATAGATGGACTTGTAAGCTGCTCTTCATATTTTATGGTTTCATTATAGTACTACTCTGTCTATATAACTATTGAACAGAATACAGAAATATCACCAAAGCACTATTAAACCACCATATAAATACAACAGAGTGACAGATGTAATAGAATAGATCGGTGTTATAACCTATGCTAAGAGTACTGCGGTATAACTGTTACTGTACGTTATCCTTAACTTGAAATATATATGAATAGCTTTAATGCACTATTCGCTGTTGGATTCCCCAGGAAATTGGACATTATTGTCGCTATTACTGGATTGATAATTATGATTATTAGTCATTTGTCAGCTCATGGTGGGTATTATGGAAGTGTAGTATCTCATATCTTAGACCATAGCTATACTGTCAAGTGTCAAGTGTCAAATTGATATACGGTTAAATAGCTGAATGATCTGTTTTAAGCAGAGATATTATGATATTATTATTGGACTAGTCTCGGAGCTCGCTTTCCTTCTAATTTTAATTCTGAGTTCTTTGTATTCTTGACTATAGCTAAGGTATAGCGAAGGTATAGCTTAGACTATTAGACTATTAGAGTAGTACTGTAGTACTGTACTACTACTTGACAGCATTGACAGTATCGTATCATGGTGAAACACTTGTGTCTCTAGTAAATCCAGTTATAACGTTATAACCCATATTCAAGCCCTGTTCATATGTTCAACCTTGACCCATAATGACACAATGACACAATACTAGTAATACTAGTAATGACAGTATAATGTATCACAGTATCACTCATCTATAGTATAACTTGTTTAACTGTATAAGCTAGTATAAACCATTAAATCATCACTGCTCAAATAAGTTATAAATTCCTGTTTAATGAATAATGAATACTTGAATTCCTCCCTGAAAGGCCGTAATTTATCTCTTGATGGTCTACTATTATACAAGGGGCACTAGTACAACTACAGCACTGTTGCCGTTTCTATTTCCATTTCCATTTCTATTCTACCTTCTACGGTATGCTCTATGCTCTCTTGCCAAATATTATTATACCACGTAACTACTAACTAGTATATACCTTGAACCAATAGGCGCATCGCAACATTGAAACTGCGACACATACAATGGACAGAAATATCAACGCCCTTCGAGAATAAAATAACTAATTGGATGGTATCTGGTATCTCTTTGATCAGTGAGGCTCTGTATATTCTAGTCTCTGTATATTCTAGTATATTGTATATTATTGTGTATTTGTAGTACTTCTTGATTCCTCGTTATTCTCGTTATTTCAACATTTAAGATTGGCCAATAAACAGTAAAACAGTAAAACAGTTTAAACGGCCAGAGTCTGCCTCAAAATTTGAATATATTTATTTATATTGGTGTATCGCTTGTACTGTGTTTTGTATGGAGATATACTAGTACTACTATTAGACTATACTATTAGACTATACTACCACTACTACCATCTTCAAATACTTTACTTTACTTTACTTCACTTTTCAGACTGAATAAATTCATTCGTTGAGCCTGTCCACAAAACAAAATTACTGAAATATTGAATACCCAGAATTTCAATTTAATCCATCCAACCTACAAATATCTACAATTTAAAATCAAATTCTCAAGTACTTGGGTATTATAACATTACTACTATTAGACTATTAGACTACTCGAGAGATCACTGGGTTAATAACTGGTTTATTCTCATTCTCATAACACTCATACTCATTATACCTCTGACCCATAAATACCAAACCCATAACTAAATTAAAACTATCCCATCTTAACAACCATCTTAACAACCATCACAAAACACAATGAACGTTACTACCGAAAAGTCAATACCCTTTGTCCTCACTTCAGATCCAACAGTCGTCGCTAAACAACAACAACAACAACAGCAACATCCTAATAACACCCAAATACCAGACAGCAACCATAACAACAACCATAACAACAACAACAATAGCGACGACTCTTCCTCTTCTTCCTCTTCCTCTTCCTCTTCAACCTCAAACAACAACAACAATTCAAACAGTATCCAAATCATCGACATCAACATCAACAACGAAACTCACAGAATATCAACAAACTTGAAAAGAGGTCCTTGGTCTCCAGAGGAGGATCGTATTCTATTAGATTCCATCGCCATTTATGGTTTAACAAACTGGGTTAGAATATCACAATGTATTGCCTCAAGAACCCCCAAGCAATGCAGAGAACGATATCATCAAAATTTAAAGCCATCATTGAATAGAAGTCCCATCACAATTGCAGAAGGTGCATTAATTGAAGATTTGGTTAATAAATATGGTAAGAGATGGGCTGAAATATCAAGACATTTGAATGGAAGATCTGATAATGCTATAAAGAATTGGTGGAATGGTGGTGCTAATAGAAGAAGAAGAAACTCAAGTCAAACAAGTCTAGAGTCGTTGTCTAATAATAATGGGAATAACAGTAATAATAATGGTGGTGTTAAGAATAACAGTATTCAGCCATTGCCGTCAAGTATACCGCATTCAATACCTGCCTTCAATACTCAAATCTTTCAAAACATCACTGATGAACATAATCATAATGGTACTTCTAATGGTTTTAATAATAACACTCCATATCAGATGAATCCACTTCCTCCTCATATCGTTGTCGAAAATGCAATGAATGTCCATCCACAACAACAATACCTACATCATCAACTACAACAGCATCAACTACAACTCCAACATCAACATCAACAGATGATGCCTCCGCAACAAAGATCATTAAGTGTCAATCAAGACATGTTCCATCAACATCAACAACAACATCAACATCAACAACATCAACAGTTACAGAATCAACATTTAAATCATTTACAACATCTCCAACAAAAGCAACAACAACAACAACAACCATATTCTCATCAAGCTGGTATTAAAAGATTTCTAGAAGAACAACATTTACCAAGAAGACATTCTGCTCAAAACATATTGACATCAGCAAATGGTGGTGGTGGTACAAGTTCTCCCTTTTCATCATCACCAATGTCAAAACCTGCATCTTCAAGAACAAGTTCTATTTCATTTGATTGGAATACAAATGGTTTAAATGCAAATGAATTATACGTCCCTAGTGAATTCTCAAACAATAATTCAAGAAGATCATCAATGGTTTATAATAATAATAATAATGGTGGTAATGGTAACAGTATGGATCCATATCATCCATATAAGAGACATAGTTCTTATAGTTCCTCAACTCATAGAGCATCAAATGCCGGTCTTATGATGTCTTCCTTTAATAACAGCAGCAGTGGTTCTAGTGGTTCTAATGGTGAAGGTGGTATGATGAAGCCATTGCCTCCTGCTTCGTCAATATTACCATTAGTCCAGAATAATGGTCAGAATAATAACAATAATAATAGTAATAATGTCCATCATAATCATTTCAGATCAGAGTTCACATTGGATCAAAAGAAAGTCGGTGATGATATGGATATGACAAGTGGTAATGATGATGATGATGATGATAATGGGGAGAATGGGGAAGGTATTAAGCCGTTGAATAGTTCTGGTTCAGATTCTTCAATTGCTCCAAAGGCTCAGTATCATAAGAGTGAGAATGAGAATCATGATGATGATGATGGTGATGGTACTAGTAAAGAGGATGAGAAGAATAAGGAGAATATTGATACTACTACTGGTACTACTACTACTAATGATAATGATGTTGTGAAGGATGTTGTTGATGATGGTATTAATGAAGAGACAAAGAAATCTAAAGTTATGAGTATTTCTAATTTATTAGGTTGAATATAATTTCTATTTTCTTGTCTTCTATTAATTTGTTGTTTGGAACACCTTTTTCATTTCTTTAGATGATTAATTTATAATCTACATAATCTACATACATTAATGTTACAAATACTAATACTACTACTAATACTATAATTTAATAATATACTTATTACAATATATATGTTTAATTTTACCACTCAGCTTTGAATAAGATTTTAACGATATGCATTCGACCTGAACAATTATAAACTGCTCTCTCTCTCTTAATTACAAACCTCAATAGTCTCTATATGATCTAAATTCTAAAATCACTCTCTTTATATAAAATCTCATTAATGAATCCTATAACCAAGTTTTCAAAACAAGACAAGTATGATCAAGACAATGGTTTACATCTAGTAACATCAGAATCTTGTGGCAATCCACCAGCAAAATCATTGATATAAAGACATCCCTTTCTATCAACAATCAATAATCTATGACCATCTTGAGAAAACCTTAAACTTGCACTCTCTCTTAATCTAAAAGAATTTGAAACTTGATCTAATATGAATAATCTTTTTGAAGAACTATCATTGATATCTGCATTAATATTATTATCCAATTTCGCACTTAAATAAACCAAATAAACTGTCCCATTCGTATCTAATAACGCTAATGAATCATTTCTTGGACTGATACAACATTTATGTATAGTAGACCCAACCTCATCCAACTTCATCATTAATTTCGGCTGTGCCACCGTTTGAAGGCCATTAATCGATCTGATATTATTATCAATAATAATAGGTGACGCATTGAAGGCCACAGAGGTGATACACATGAATTTATCATTAGGAAACATCTTAATGTCTGTTATACCTTCACTTTCAAGACTCGTATCGATCGATCGGATCGATTTCATGATTAATTTGGGTTCATGGAAATTCTTGAGCCATATTGTTAAAAATCTTGATTCTAATGCTGTTGAACAACTTAAATACATTGAATCATTTGAAAAACTAACAGTATTGATGGGATCTCTGTATGGGAATGTGATTGTGATGGAGTCAACTTTGATCAATTTAAGATGATCCTTAACCGCATTATTATTATTATTATTATTATTGTTGTTGGTTTGATTATTATTCATGTTGTTATTATTGTTGTTCAAGTTAGAATCAATGGAGACTGTTGATGATGATTTGAAATTCAATTTATGTAAATTAATCAATGTCTGTTCTTGATTAGTCAATTTATCCTTCCCAGTGATACCATATGCTAATTTTGTTGAATCTGAAGATAATGCTAAACATCTAATGGGGAAATTCGAACAATAGAGATATATGGGTTTACCTAAATCATGTAAACTATGAATCCTAAACATCCCTTGAGTCCCACTAATGACTAATAAGTCATTTGATAATGAACAATATAAGAATTCCCAACTATTAATCATTTGTTGAACCTTCTGCATGTTTGTATTATTATTGTTATTGTTACCACTAGTGGTATTATTGATATTGGTAGTTGTTGTGTTGTCATTAGGTGTTGTATCAAACAATTCATTATTATCCATCAATATATCAGTTGAATGATCGAATTTATTCAAATTATCAAAACTTGAACCATATTCACCATTTGATTTCCCAACACAATATAATTGAATTGTATTAGTATCATTATTTATCTTATAGATTTGGAATTTTTTAGAGCTTAATAATGTAAAGTATTGACAATTTGGTGAGATTGAAGTATTTATAAAGATTTTGGATTTGACCAAGTTGAATTTCGGTTGTGTTTGTAATTTAATTCTCTTTCTAAAATTTGGGAAATTCTTGACGTATAATAATTCAGATTCTTGGAATTTATGAGTTGATGATGACATTTTGAAGTTGTTTAGATTGAGATTTGGATGCATTGTGTTGTTATTGGCATTATTATTAAAGGTATTGTTCAAGTTGTTGAGTCCCTTATTGAATGAAGATGATACTGAAGCTTTTCTATGCTTGTTGTTGTTATTATTATTGTTGTTATTATTAATGATTTGTTGAGATTTCAAAGATATTGAAGAATCTGTTGAAGTTGTTGAATTTGAATGATTGTTATAATTCGTCATTCCAGATGAAGAAATATTGGTATTATTGTTGTTGTTATTATTGTTATTTAGTTTGATATCAAATGGTGATTCCAAGTTATTATTGATATTAGTTATTGTTGTTGATGTTGAAGGTGTATTTGTATTATTATTGGAGGTACTGTAATTGTCTTGGTTATCATTATCATCATTGTGATCATTTTGATTGATGTCATTGACAACAGAATAGAATAAAGATAGTAAAGTCTCCTTCTTGTCGTTTAATTTGTTGTTGTAATTGTTGTTGTTGTTGTTGTTGTTGTTGTTGTTGTTGTTGTTGTTGTTGTTGTTGTTATTCTTGTTTATGTCCATATCATCATCATCATCATCATTATTAGTTTCATTCTCGTTATGATCATCTTCAACAACAGCGACATCATCATTCGGTGTGTCCATCAATGACGAGTCTATAGTATCATTAAAGACAGCGTAATCATTAGACCTCAGAGTAGTATATAATCCAATCAATGATTTTGGTTTAAATGCTAACTGAACTTGATTTGAACAAATGGGACACTTTAAAGAGTTTGAATTTGAATCTGAAGAAGATATCACTAAACTTTTTGCAAATTGTTCATCAATAAGATCACCACATGACAAGTATATAGGCGATTCAGTCAATGAATATATCAGCTTATCATCATCATCATCATCATCATCATCATCATCATCATCATCATCATCATCATCATCATCATCATCATCATCATCACTTTGGAATGAAGTTGGAAGGACCAGTTGTTGCAATATTGAAGATTTGAGGATGTTGTATTTTGTGGTGAGTTGCTGGTAGGGCGATGCACTAGTTGAGGCAGCAGGTTGTTGTATCGCACTCATACTATGTGATCTTGTCTGTCTTTTGTAAGAATGTTCTTGTTTTTGGTGGAATTAAATGATTTTTGGTGATTTTTGGATGTTTTGAGTTTTGAGGGTATCAATATTATGTTGACTTTTGTTGTTTTTGTTTTGATTTTAACAAAGTATGGGAATATAGTGGGAATGTGGAAATGGTTAAAAGTGTGGTTATTTAGTAGTTAATAAATGTGTATTATGAGTTAATGTATAATACACCATATATAGAGTATATACTGTCAAAGTTGAATCCAAATTGAGTAAATTTCCAGTAGTTTAATCTATTCAATCTATTCAGTCCTTAACTATGGCAACAAATTATAATTAATGAAATATCTTTCAACTCTGTGAACTTCTTAAGGAGAAACATGATCAATGATATTATAACCAAACTGAGCATAATAAACAATATGTATATAAGTTAAGTACATGCTAATAATCATGATCAGTGTTAAGCTACCCATTCCCAGATCGACCCATAAATAAATTATTCACCAAAGACTTGAAGATTTATTTCCCAATTTGGATCCATTTCAAACCTGTCAAAAGTGTCATAATAACTGTCAAAATATACCATCAACAACAACCATACTATCCACATATCAATCACACATCACCAATACCATTATACTACACCACTATCATACCATCCCACCACTTCCAGCCAATAGCCAATCACAGCAAAGTTAAACATAATCCTCGAGAAATTTAAAAAAAAAAAATATAAATACAAACACAGTGCCCACTTTAAAAAATTTTCATTTCCTTTTCCTTCTTCTTTTCCTTCTTCTTTTAACATTCAGTCAAGTTTATAACAAACTAATACTTTAACTAAACTACTACTTTACTATCATCACAATGCCAGCTCCATACAAGAAGGGTTCAGAAAAGAAGGGTGCCACCTTATTCAAAACCAGATGTTTACAATGTCACACTGTCGAAGCCGGTGGAGCCAACAAGGTTGGTCCAAACTTGCACGCTGTCTTTGGTAGACACTCTGGTCAAGCCCCAGGTTATTCTTACACCGATGCCAACATCAAGAAGAACGTCTTGTGGGATGCCCAAACCATGGCTGACTACTTGGAAAACCCAAAGAAGTACATTCCAGGTACAAAGATGGCCTTTGGTGGTTTAAAGAAGGAAAAGGACAGAAACGATTTAGTTACTTACTTGTTAGCTGCTTGTAAATAAGTTGGAATCTTGTTTCTATTACTATTACTATTTTAATTACTATATTATGGAGGATTTTATGAAGTTATGATTTAACTAATTAATGGACCAGTGCCGTTATTATTTATTACAAGATGTCAAGAGAAGAGATGTTGTTTATGTGTGTGTTTTGCAGAGGAAGATGGATGAAGAAAAAGAAAAGAAAAAGAAAAGAAGAGGTTATATGTGGTGGTTTTTTCATAAATATAAGGAATCTATTTCATTTGTTTTACAATGGAAGGAAATTATTTGTTTGGAAAAAAGGCATAGAGATAGAGCTTCCACAATTACTACTTTTTATTACTATTACTATTACTACTATTATTATTATTATTATTATTATTATTATTATTATTATTTCAATTATCATTACTTGTCTGTGACATTTCTTGTGTTCTTGTCTTTATTTTTACTCTTTTTACCCCTTGTAAATAGTGTATTTGTTTTGTTTTGTTTTGTTTTGTGTGTTTTTTTATATAGATAAACCAGGGGTCTGTGATGATGAGGAGGTGAATTGTACATATATTATCATCTCCATTTTGAAACACCTCTATAGATAGATATACCTTATAATCAAACCCCAGCATCAACATCAACAACAATATAAAGAGAAATGATATTAATACTATTATAATTTTTACCCGGTCTTTGTAATTTGCTAAAAAGTGAACATCCGAACATTCTTTGACTTTTTCCTTTTTTTTAAAAAAACACGTAAATTTCAAAAAGGAAAAAACCAAAATCAGTTGTGGAATTTATACAAGAAAACTAACAAAGTGTTAATACAGATCAAAATTAGTCAATAATAGATATAAAGGAGGGAGGTTCTTTATAAAATATATCTTTTTACGTTTAATTTCATTTTGATCCAATAGTTCAGCCACTTTTCTCCCAAAAATAACTGCAACGAACTCTCCCACAATGAAGTCCTCTGGTGCCTTCAGCGTGCGCAACTCCAAGTTCATCGTGGCAGCATTGGTCATCTTTGGATTGGTCTTCTTTTTATCCATTGGTACTCCTTCAACTTCATCAAATCCAACATCTGCTAAAAATACAGCTAATGATCAAACCCATGATGATGATCAATTACCAGTGTTT
Source organism: Ruyongia ponderosae (assembly GCA_030582235.1). Lineage (NCBI taxonomy): Eukaryota > Fungi > Ascomycota > Saccharomycetes > Phaffomycetales > Wickerhamomycetaceae > Ruyongia > Ruyongia ponderosae. The sequence continues at coordinate 45,148 of JAKTWV010000034.1, read as the reverse complement.
CCTACAACTCCAATGAAATCTTCACCACAATATGCTAATGATAACTTGAAGAAGGAACACGATTTGGAAAATGAACCAATTGGGAATGTTGCACCAAAGCCAGGCTCTGAATTACATAACTCTGATAAAAATAACGGATTTGAAGCTATTAAAGATACAAATAAGATCTATGAAGGTGTTCCAGAAAAGGAATTAACTTCTGGTTCTTCTTCTTCTTCTTCTTCTGGTAAGACTACTACTTCTGACAAGGACACTACTGTTAATGATGATGATGAAGATATCGATGTCATTGATTGTACAAAGGATCACGAATACGTTGTCATGGTTGATGCTGGTTCTACTGGTTCAAGAGTCCATGTTTATGAATTCGATGTTTGTTATAGTCCACCTAAATTGATCAAGGAAACTTTTGAAATGTTAAAGCCAGGTTTAAGTTCATTTGATACCGATGCTATTGGTGCTGCTAGTTCATTAGATCCATTATTAGATCTAGCGTTAAAGACTGTTCCAAAGAAATTACAAGGTTGTACTCCCGTTGCCGTCAAGGCCACTGCAGGATTACGTTTATTAGGTGATGCCAAATCAACAAAAATCTTGGATCAAGTAAGAAAACATTTAGAAGAGGATTATCCATTTGCTGTTGTTGATGGACCAGGTATTTCTATCATGAGTGGTGATGATGAAGGTGTCTATGCTTGGATCACTGCTAATTATTTATTAGGTAACATTGGATCAAGTAAAAAGACACCAACTGCTGCTGTCTTTGATTTAGGTGGTGGATCAACACAAATTGTTTTTGAACCTGAATTTAAGAATGGTGAAAAAATGGTTGAAGGTGAACATAAATATGGTATTGATTTCGGTAATAGAGAATTCACATTATATCAATTCAGTCATTTAGGTTATGGTTTAATGGAAGGTAGAAATAAAGTCAATACTTTAATTGCTCAAGCTGCATTCAATGAAGGTAAATTTTCCAAAGCCTCAACTGGTCCAATCACATTAGATTCACCATGTATCCCACCAGGACATACAGTTAAAGATGTTAAAGTCACATTGGCCAATAAGGAAGAATTCACTGTTTCATTAAAGGGTCTTGATACTGCTAGTGGAGCTCAATGTCGTTTCTTGGCTGAAAAGATCTTGAATAAGGATGCTGAATGTACTACACAACCATGTTCATTCAATGGTGTCCATCAACCATCATTGGTTAGAACCTTTAAGGAAACTAGTGATTTATACATCTTTTCATACTTTTATGATAGAACTAATCCATTGGGTATGCCATCATCATTCACAGTTCAAGAATTATCAGACTTGGCTAAGACTGTTTGTAATGGTGAAACCACATGGACCTCTGCATTTGGTGCCATTGATGGTTCATTAGAGACTTTGAAGGAGGAACCACAATGGTGTTTGGATTTGTCATTCCAAGTTGCATTATTACATATCGGGTATGATATTCCATTGCATAGGGAATTAAGAACCGCCAAGAAGATTGCTGACAATGAATTGGGTTGGTGTCTTGGTGCTTCATTGCCATTGTTGGATAAGACTGGTAACTGGAAGTGTCGTGTCAGTACTGTCGCTTGAGAAGATCTTGCAAAGAAATAAAAAAAAAAATCACAAGAAGGTTAACCTACAATATACAACTGCGTTATCGTTCAATACTATATATACAACTATTTAACATACTCTAGTGCTATACACACACCAATCTATTAGAACCCTTATACTAGTATCTCTGTTTTGTAGTAGTACGTACAAGGAATTGACTGCCCTCCGGGAAGGTTCAAAAATCAAATTTTTCAAAATCAAAAAAATTACTAATAAAAATGAACTCCATCAAATCCTCAACATTTAAACATTTAAACAATACAAATATTCAGATATTCAACCATTCAAAGGCAAACCAAGTCGCATAGAAACAACTCTACCAATTCAATTGAAACCACCTAATTATCATCATCCACCATCAACAACAACCAATGGCGTCCCACCAGGTGCACAGCAACATCGACACCTCCCAATCCCGCCCCATCTCCTCCACAGGGAGTAACAGCATCAACAACAACAATAGTCATCGCACAAAGCCACATCACCAGAATAGCCAGGATGAGACCCTCAAGATGTTTAGAAAGCTTTCACACTCTTCAGACAACCTCAAGAACAGCAAGTCCCACGCGAAATTGGCGGAGACTGCCCATGGGGTCAGAATGCTTTCAAAGAACTTAAACAAAACTACTGTTAAGCTGGATGCCACTCATATCCTCATCGTCACAAAGGCAAGAGATAACTCATTGGTATACCTCACAAGAGAAATGACAGAATGGCTCCTGGCTTCATATGAGGAGATGACAGTCTATGTTGATTGCCATTTGGAAAAATCAAAGAGATTTAATGCAGATTCCCTATGCAACGATATCCCTACTGCCCATGATCGGTTGAAGTACTGGGATAAACATATGATTAGAGACAATGCTTCAGATTATATCGACTTGATAATAACTCTGGGAGGTGATGGGACTGTCTTGTTTGTATCTTCATTGTTTCAAAGAAGTGTTCCTCCAGTTATATCCTTCAGTTTAGGTTCTTTAGGATTCTTGACAACTTTCCAATTCGAAGAGTTCAAAGATACATTGACATTCATACTAGAGAAGGGAGTTAGAACTAATCTTAGAATGAGATTGAGTTGTAGAGTGCATAGAGCTAATGGTTCATTGGTTTGTGAACAACAAGCATTGAATGAATTGACTATTGATAGGGGTCCAAGTCCCTTTGTTTCAATGTTGGAATTATATGGTGATGGGAATCTATTAACAGTGGTACAGGCTGATGGATTGATTATTGCTACTCCAACAGGTTCAACAGCTTATTCATTAAGTGCAGGTGGTTCATTAGTACATCCTGCTGTTTCTGCTATTTCAGTGACTCCTATTTGTCCTCATACTCTATCATTCAGACCTATCTTATTACCTGATAGTATGGTCCTCAAAGTTAAAGTACCCAAGCGAAGCAGGTCAACAGCTTGGACTTCATTCGATGGGAGATCAAGAGTGGAATTACAAAAGGGAGATTACATAACAATATCAGCAAGTCCATATTCATTTCCTACAGTAATGTCAGCACCAACAGAATATTTTGATAGTGCTAGTCGAACTTTAAATTGGAACATTAGAGAACAACAAAAATCTTTTGTACATTTGTTATCTAATGAGAACAAAAAGAACTATGAAATCAATCAAAAGAAAAAACCACAATTCAACTTCAATGATTCAGATGATGAAAATTCAGAGAAGGAAAATGGGACTTTTATTGAAAATGATGATGAATTACTCCAGGATGGTTATGAATCTCCAAATGATATCGATGATACTGATTTGTCAACTTACTTCCTTCCAGCTCCAGGTCAAGATATCTTAACACCTCCAGTACAAAGAAGTATGGTTGGCACACCTACTGTGTTAAGTCCTAAACCAAAGCCACGACCACACCCATTAGAGATCTCTAGATTGACTTTGGAAGATTTCGTTAATAGTAATAATGGAAGTGATGCCAGCGATGATGATGATGGTGACATTGATAGTGGATACGAGATTGATAATAAGATTGAAGGCATAAGGAAATAGCTAAAACTACTGATTATTACATTCACGCAAATAACTCTATAAAACTTTAAATTTATAATTTGAATTATATATATGAAAGAGTTCTAGATATATAACAATGTCACCATGTCCTTAAAAGATCCAATCAGCTGCTTTTTTCCAGAATGAAGCATCACGTAACTTTTGCTTATCTTGTGCAAGTTCTATTGCTACTGAGTCCACTGAGGCCAACTTGGCAGTTCCAACGCTTAAGTCCACATCTGATGGTGGGATAAAAATGCTCCATCTACCAGTGTACAACTTATGACCAAGGAACAAGATAATCAATGTCACCATACCCAAATAGTTTTGGAAGAAATTGGTAACGTTTGGCTTTCCACCACTTCCCAATGGGAATAAACCAATCCAAAATTGAATACATAAAATCATAACGTTCAACAACAATGCAACGTATGCACCCCAAACACCAGTCTTGGATACATATTTCAAGTTCTTAGTAGAAAAGTTTTGAGCCTTCAAGGCCTTTCTAAAACGAATCAAGGAAAGGTTGATGGTGGCCCAGGTAAAGATGGTAGCCAAACCAGCCAATGATAGTAACCAAGTAAACACCTTTTCTTGATCCTTATAAGCAACTATATAACTAAAGAACCCAAAGATACTGGAAACAATCAAAGCTCTCAATGGTCTTCCCTTTCTGTCAACATAATCAAACCAGCTTGGAGCATAACCTTGTTGGGCTAAGGAATAAAGAGTATTAGAACTTGAATATAAAGCGGAATTACCAACAGACAAGACAGCCAACAAGATAACAGCATTGATGAAGTGTGGAACAATCTTGATACCATTACTGACCACTGCAATGACAAATGGTGAAACTGGAGCAGCATGAGAGCCAGCACCCATCAATGATTGAGAGTTATATGGGACCAATAAGAATACAACCAACAATGGAATGAAATAAAGAGCAATCAATCTGTAAATGACAAACTTACAAGCCTTTGGAATGGCTTTTCTTGGACACTTCTGATGACTGGCAGTCAATGCAAGGAATTCAGTACCACCTAATGAGAAAGTGGCATTGATCAAACAACTGAAAACACCCTTAGCGCCATTAGCGAACGAACCTGGATCCTTGAAATTGATATCACCAATAAAACCCTTGTTACCAGCAGTACCAGTGTCAAGACAAAGACCCAATATGGTAAACCCAACAATCATGAGAACTTTGATCATGTTCAAGAACATTTCAGCAGAGGCATAACCCTTGGCTCCAAAAAAGTTGACGATAATCACAAACAGAACAAAGATAGTAACATAAGCACAAGAATTAGTCTTGTCATCCCAGAATTTAATAGTCATGGCAGCAGTAACCATTTCCAAAGGCAACACGGTAAACCAATTGATGGCATAAATCCAAGAAACAGCAAAACCAAGAGAAGGATCAATCAATTTAGCAGCATAGGTGTTGAACCCACCTGGTAAATTAGCAAAGACAACAGCCAATTCACCAGCAGATTGCATAGTGAAGGACAACATAGGAGAGACAATGGCATAGGCAATCAAGACACCTGCTGGACCACCATTTCTAAGAGCAGCACCAGTACCGACTAATAGCCCAGTACCTAACCCACCACCAAGAGAAATACAACGGACTTGGAAATCAGAAATACTTTTGGCCTTTTCAGCATCTTCTAAGGATGGATCATAGCCAGGCTCAGCTGGTTGATACCTTTCTCTTCTGAATGAATTCCAGATTCTCGTACCTAAATTACGCTTCTTAGGTTTGTCGTCGTTATTCTCAACGTTTGCAACTTGAGTTTCTTCAACTTGAGCCTCTTCGTCAGATGACTTAGAACCTCTTGAGAAGACTCTTTCAAAGAAACCAGGCTTCTTACTTTCAACTGGACTGACTTCAGCAGTTGTAGTCTCTTCCACGACACCAATATCTGATGTCTTGATTTGAGAGAGCTCAATAGTTTCGTCGTAAGGGTCGATGGTATGGAAGGAGGTGTTGTTTGACATGCCTATAAGTTGTTGATGTTATCAATTGTTACTCGTTATTGGAAAAAGAATAATGTTTCTTGAGAGATAAATAAGAAGAAAGGGAAGGAATGAAAGAAGTTGAAAATCCATTCCCAATTTATATTGAATCCATCTTGAAGCTAATAATTCTGTTTTCATGTCAATAATACTTTCTCAAGTCTGAGAAGGACATTGTTAAAATTAATTCTGTTTTTGAGAACATAATATTTGCAATTCAGGTGATCGACGTCGTGATCTCTTTGCGAGGGATCATCTGCCATAATGATAAACAAGTGGAATGAATTCTCAGCTCTAAAGGAAAGCTGGCGAACTTCAGCTCCTTCGGAGGCCACTAAATGTTAGGGTAGTACATGCCATCATGTCATATATAACTTGTTGTAGTAGTACGCGCTTATCTAATATTGGTGTTCAGGTGTCCACATTTAAACAATAATCTCCCGATTGGGAATATTTCCAAATCAGGGGCGTTTTTTTCTCTTTTTTTCTTTTTTTCGCCACTCAAAAAAAAATTTTCGCCTTCAAAAAAGATCCAGAGAAAATTGAACCCAACACATATACCAAAAGCTGAAATATAAGCTATTTTTTACTTTTAATCTTTCATTTGAATCATTAGAATAACATATTCATTCATCATGTCTGATATTACAAACGATTTGCAAAACTTGAGCATCAATGGTGGTGCTCCATCAACTGGTACCCGTGGTTACAGACCTCCTCACATCAGAGACCGTCCTCAACAAGACTTCCAAAGCAACAACGGTGGTTACAGAAACAACAATGGTTACCAAAACAACAACTCATACGGTGGCCAAAGAAGCTTTGGTGGTTATGGTGGTAACGGTGGTAACAGTGGCTACAACAACCGCAGAACCGGTGGTCGTGGTGGTTTCAACAACCGTGGTGGTCGTTACCAAAGAAACGATGGTGGTAGATTTGTTGATGGTAAGCATATCCCAGCCCCAGTCAACGAAGCCTTAGCTAAGGAATTATTTGGTGAAGCTAGTGATCCATTATTCCAATCTTCAGGTATCAACTTTGATAACTACGATGAAATCCCAGTTGAAGCATCAGGTGAAGGTGTCCCAGAACCAATCACTGTCTTCACTTCTCCTCCATTAGAAGCTTTATTATTAGAAAACATCACTTCTGCTAGATTCACAAAGCCAACTCCAGTTCAAAAGTACTCTATTCCAATTGTTGCCGCTGGCCGTGATTTGATGGCTTGTGCTCAAACTGGTTCAGGTAAGACTGGTGGTTTCTTATTCCCAATCTTATCAGAATCTTTCAAGAATGGTCCATCTCCAATCCCAGCTCCAACTTCTCAATTCAGTCAAAAGGAAAAGGCTTACCCAACTGCCTTAGTCTTAGCTCCAACCAGAGAATTGGTTTCCCAAATTTATGAAGAAGCCAAGAAATTCACTTACAGATCATGGGTTAAACCATGTGTTGTCTATGGTGGTTCAGATATTGGTTCTCAAATCAGAGAAATCAACCGTGGTTGTGATTTATTAGTTGCTACTCCAGGTCGTTTGAACGATTTATTAGAAAGAGGTATCATCTCTTTAGCCAACATCAAATACTTGGTCTTAGATGAAGCTGATAGAATGTTGGATATGGGTTTCGAACCACAAATCAGACACATTGTTCAAGGTTGTGATATGCCATCTGTTGAACAACGTCAAACATTAATGTTTTCCGCTACTTTCCCAACTGATATCCAAATGTTGGCCAGAGATTTCTTAAAGGATTACATTTTCTTAAGTGTTGGTAAGGTTGGTTCTACTTCTGAAAACATTACCCAAAAAGTTTTATACGTTGAAGATGATGAAAAGAGATCAGTCTTATTAGATATCTTATCAGCTGATGAAAATGGTTTAACTTTAATCTTTGTTGAAACAAAGAGAATGGCTGATGCCTTATCTGATTTCTTAATCACTCAAAACTTCCCAGCTACTTCAATTCACGGTGATCGTTCCCAATCTGAACGTGAACGTGCTTTAGAATACTTCAAGTCTGGTCAAGCTCCAATCTTAGTCGCCACTGCCGTTGCTGCTAGAGGTTTAGATATTCCAAACGTTACACATGTTATCAACTATGACTTGCCAAGTGATATTGATGATTACGTTCATCGTATTGGTCGTACCGGTCGTGCTGGTAACACAGGTGTTGCCACTGCCTTCTTCAACAGAGGTAACAAGAACATTGTCAAGGAATTACTTGAAATCTTATCAGAAGCTAACCAAGAAGTCCCAGCTTTCTTAACCACTATCTCCAGAGAATTCTCCTCAGGTGGTGGTAGAGGTCGTGGTGGTAGAGGTCGTTCCACTGGTGGTAACAGAGATTTCCGTCGTCAACCAGGTGCCGGTTACGGTAACGGTGGTGCCTCATATGGTAACGGTAACTCATTTGGTGGTTACGGTAACGCTAATGCTGGCTCTGGTTCATCATTTGGTGGTGCTTCATATGGTAATGGTCGTCCAGCTGCTAACTCTGGTGCCTTTTCATCATACCAATCAAGCAGTTACGGTAACCCATCATCAGGTGGTGGCCAAAGTTGGTGGTAAGCATGACCTTTATGGTCATGTCTCATCATCTCTGTTGAAGTAAATTGTTGTCACTTTTTTTGGTGATGATTTTGCTTTAACAGTTTACTTTGCTATTATTGTTATTACTTACTGCTTTCATTCATTTTATTCTGGAGGGTTTCAAATTCTTTTTTCTAACCGTTGAAACCTCTTGTCGTTTTTTCATTTTAATATTTAAAGTTTGCACTTACAAAGAATGTCTCAATCATACACTATAACAGTGTTGTTTTTGAAAATCATTTATAGTCTTTTCTATTTTTTTACTATTGAGGGAGTATCAGACGTTGTTGATGTGTGTTTTTAACTGGTACTTCTTTACAATAGCTGATGTTTTTGTCATCAAAAAGGGGGTGTTTTGGTTTTCTTTTTTCTTAATCAATCATGATGGTGTTCTAATATTATTGGAATGTAACCATTACAATCAATCAATATTCATTTTGCATATTTATTATCAAGTTTTTTTAAAGAAAAGAAGGAAGCTTATAGATTCAGAGTTGGAAGAATTTTTTTGAATTCAAATTTTTCTTATCAACTAACTACTACAGAAGAAGGGAAGAGAATATAGAAAAGAAGATAAGAAGAAAAACAATTTTTTATCATTTATTATCATTTATCAATTAGCATACAACTTTTCACTTTTCATTATCAACTAAATACAATAATATTTGTTTTTGTTGAAATTAATTTTGGTGTTTTTATTTCTTGGGTTTTATTAATTTTTGTCTGGGGATTATAGAAAAGTTGTTTGTTTGTTTTTTCATGTTTTAAATCATTAATTACATAATTAGGATTTAGACATTTGGGTCGTGCATTTAAATATTCAATTTAATTATACTGTATATTAGAAATTATATGAACTTATAGCGTTTAACTAGACTAGACATTGTTGTTGTAGTATAAATTGTAACAATATAATTTTGCAAAATCTGAGACGCTTTTGAGCGCGATGTGACATTCAATATTAATTATGTCGACTGTGCAAAATATTATTATTATTAATGGTACCACCTGTTCGCAGCTTTATAGGTTGCAGTGAACCTTAATAAATAATTGATAATTTGAGTTGATTTAATGGCTATGATCAGGCCGTTTGATTGTGCAGTGAGGATCCATTGATCAAAAGGCCTGAAGGGCGGTTATACCGAGATCAAGCTGCACAATAAACCATTCTACAGCCTAGCATCTTCCACGGTCCATTCTGATTTCATTGCAAAATCTGGAACAATATAGATCACCATAATACAATCACACAATCACTGTAGGATAGTTTCAAAGATTTATTGGTTGCTTAAGGCTTATGGCTTATGGTGGAAAGCGTCAAGAGCGACCATCGGTAAATTATGAATGCTGATACTTCGCGTTGCTTCTTTAATATTATTATCATGATCTGTATGGCTCTCAGATCAACAAAAGTGCTACAACGAATTATTATAACAGAATAATAAGAACCTACAGTACGCTATTAATTATCATTTCGTAAAGTGTGATTAAGGGTGATGTTTGGCCATAGGAACACCAACTCCGCAAATTCACAGAATGAACTTAACCTCTGGTATATCCATAAATATTATGGTGTAAATTAGCATGTAACACATGATCAGCTGCCTGATCAATAGTCCTATGGGGTCCCTGGCTAGAATATTCAGTTCTCTTATATATAATCAGGCCCTTAAAGGGAGTTGTTGGTTGTTGGGGCCCAGAGTCGATGGATTTTGCTTTCGAAATTTGATATTAATTTGAGCTTCTGAGGAACCAGAACTCAGTAATTTTGGTAATCAGTATTATAACTTATCACTTTCTTTCATTATGACTAGAACTAGTGCAGTTCGTGTTTGAACAATCTTGTAGCAAATAATAATTTAGTGAATAATGAGCATTCGATCGATCAAGTACGTTAGGGTATGATTGATTGACTGATTATTTCTTTGACCAGGGACTGGTGACTGGTGACTGGTGTGTCCATACTGATTAGATCAAAATCCAGGTCCACCGCCAGTAATAATTACATAAGCTGTCTACAGTCTACAGAGTGGTTCGTATCCAGCAGCGGTCCACTGATGACTGATGATTCCCAACATTCTAGAGCTCTTGCTGGGGTCTCTTTCTTCTCTTGTTGCACACACGACAGGGCCATCATGATAAATAATATTGGAACATTAAATTCTTTGGCTGCAGTTGGCCGTATCTATCACGAGGACAGGCATTGCTCTGTGGTAGCGAAATACCAGTAAACCAGTGTTAACTGGGAGCCCAACTCTCAAGCTGAGATAATATGAGAGTCGGGAAGCCGGTGGTCTATAGGTTACGAGCCAACATCATTTTTGGAAGTTTTGATGTTGTAAAGTCACCAATACTTGATGCCTGTAGCCTATACGCCCTCTACATATGAAGCTTAAGAAGCAGATAACACTGAAACATCAATCAGCAGTCCGAGTCGGTCAAAAGATGGCAAAAGTGGAGACTAGTGGAGAGAGTTCATCATGTCCACTGAGCGTTGGAATTCATAATCTACTCTTTCTATAGAATTGAATTGAGTTTATAGTTACACTTCATGATTTGGCTGCTTTCCTTTTTCAAACTTAGGATTTGTGATCTTTCAAATTGACTAGCTTGTTTGTATTTACAGAAATTTTTTGTAGATATGAAGAGATGAAGAAATACCATGTTATAATTTGAAAGTAGTAGCGCTTGCTATAGTCATTATACGCTTTTTTCGAACCACCACTATTTTCCATTCCCATGGGACTGGCTATCATGAAAACTGTTCTTCAAAGGATGTTGAAGGAACAGTTGCCTGTAGCATCAACAGTGGCCAACATTAAAAGATGCTTGCTGCCTACTTTTCTGGCCATTTGCTCTGGCAGCGTTTGTCCTTTAACCGTAAAAGCACTGCAACACACAGCTCTTTCTGCACAGTTTCCTATCAAACGCTCAAATACTGCCATGGACAACACCAACACTACCAATTCACTGAAAGAGGCTGCATATACTTCATTTAACCTTTCGACTTGTTTGTTCAAAGTTAACTCACTCGACTTCTTAATTATTAGACGATCAATGTGCCCCTCAGTGAAGATGAAAAAACAAATTCATACATGAACTCAAATCAAAATTAAATCAAAATCAAAATCAAAATCAAATTAACCAATTATTTCAATAAAAAGAACAGAGCCTCATTATTATAATAGTCAAACTACTTCAATTTCATTAATATCAACAGACTATTTATAATCCCCTAATCAAGCCCCTAATTTTGATCTATACTATATTGTTTTGATCTTATGAAAAATTAAAGATCAGACTTTCATATCAAAATCATACTCTTATACTGGAAACAACTATAACTGCTGGATCATTACAATCAAATCAGAAAAAACCTTTCACTAATTTACAGTAGTAGTCCACTTCTTTCCTTTGACTCAGTTTACAGATCTTATAACAGCTCCTTATTGTCGTGTGATAATACTGGAAGTCGGCTACATAGTCTTTGAAGTCTCTTTTTATTAATTAAATTCTTCCATCATTAATCTGATATCATACTTACTCAATATCTCAGATATTCATTCAGATCCAAGATTAATCCATTCTTTATTCTGTCCAAAACATATCTAACTACAATGCAATACAACCCAAACAACCCTCCAGTTTCACCAAAGACACAACTCTCATTCCTCCATCATCAACACAGTGATTACTCTAGTAACACTGCTGCCCATTCTTCAGAGGACTACAGTAAGGGACAATATGGATCTCAATATATTGATGAACAATTCAACACGTATCAATTCCCAAAGGGTAATTTTACTTCAAGAATGGTTAAGATTAATGAAGATCCAAAGCCAGATCATTATGTTGATGAGTTTGAACCTTTCCATATCACAACGTCTGACTCGAGTCGTACCAGAAAACCTTCAACATTAGGACCAGCATTCAATTCAAGAAGGAAGTCTCATCAACGTTCGTTTGCCATAAGTAAAGGCTCCAGTGCTGATTCCATTTTTTCAGTCAATGACATTTCACAACATGCTGCGGCCAAGGAACTAATGAATGGTAACAATGTCACATTTACACCACGTACAAGACAGAACAGCAATATCAGCAATGGCACTGTTCCTACCACTGCTTGGCCTTCACCAGTTTCTATCGTTGATAGAGATTCTATAACTAGAAGTCCAACATCACCAACTAAGAGAAGCGTTGTCTTTAAGGATCCCTTCAATGATACACATTCTGTCATTCCAAGAAGCAGGTATCCTATTATTGATTTGGATGTCATCAATAGACCATTAAGACCACGATATACAGATGCTATGTCCAATGGAGGAATCAATGGTGGTGGGTTTGATTGTGATAAACTATTTCACACATCTACAAGACTCTCATCCATAACTGATCAACTGAATAGATTTGACTTGAACAGAACAACACATCAATCCTCTGCCCCATTGTTGGCAGACAAGAGCATCACCAAAAGACATCTGACTGTTGCTGCTGGCGACATCAACAATCATAATAATAACCATAACTATAATCATACAAAGAGTGATGGTAACGCTGTTGGCGGTTGTCGTTCCTATGGCAACGAGAATGAAGAAGTCGGCTCTGAAGATGAATTTGACAACGATGAGTCGCGTTCGAACAGCAATGACGATGTCAGTATTTTAAACTTTTTAAGAGAGAGCATCAGTGACAAGGCCATGTCTGTTGCTGAGGACTATGACCCCCTAGAGTACCTCCATTTGCACAATTCGAACCTGGCCAGCCTCACTTCCGAGGGCTCTTTTGAGTTCCGGTCAGACACCACTTCCACTTCCGGCCCGGTCTTCGGAGGTCACTGACGTTTTCAGAATTTCAACGAGAGCTTCACCTTCTTTCCTTCTTTGTATGTTTGTCTTAAAGAACAACAATATCTCCATCTTCATACTATTTGCTGGTATCGCTGGTAGGGTCTCCTAACTCTGAGTCTACTGGTGCTTTAATCATTTTGCTGCTACTGCTGATTACCCTTTCATTTTCCACTTTCACTGCCATGACGTTCCACGATTCGATGCTCGATTCAAAATTGGAGAAGTACGACCCTTCACAGCTCCTCCATGTCCCACAACCATTTTTATCAGATTCATCAAGACTATTACGCGATTCGACAAGCCTGCTCTTTGACCGTATCACAAGCTCATATGTCACCACTGATGTCCAGGAGTACCTCAATGCCAGGACCCTCACGTCGGTTACCCAGTTCCACAATGAATTCCCTCGCAAACAGACAAATTTTGATCAACAATACCATAATGACGATTATACAATGAAGTTTATTGTTGGTTGGTTTCTCAATGACGGTGGTGATAAGAAGTGATTGATTTATATGTTTGCTGATGGTTGTGATGTGTTATGTGGGTTTTATGAAGTTATGATATATGTTGGTTTGGTGGGGTTTTATATGCCACTTTTTAAATTTTATGCTTTCTTGTTTGTTTGTTTGTTTTCTACTATTTGGGTGTTTTCTGTTGGTTGAAGTTATTTTTGATTCAGGTTCTTGATTTTTCTTTATGTTTATCTGTTTACCTGTTTCTGCATTTATAAAATAAAAATATTCTATTAATCTTTAAACTTGATGCTCTACATGAGTGGTTTGTAATTTCTGTTGTTATTTTTGGTCATATAAATTAATTAATTAATATAGCTAATATTTGGCGGTATTCCCCTGACTATTTATTCTTCATCGACATCATCATCTTTATCATTATTAGTAGGAATGAATTCTTTATTATAGTGCATCTTTCTTAGTTGTTCAAATGTCAACTTTGGTTTGACTTCTTCCTCTTCTTCTTCTTCCTCTTCATCATCATCATCATCATCTTGTCCATTTTCATACTCTTCAAGTCCTTCATTCGTACCTGGTAAATGTTCATTATGATAATGTTTCTTTCTTAATTCTTCAAATGATAAATTTGACTCATCAACATGTTGTCCTTCTTCTTCTCCTTCTTCTGGGTTTATTGCTACTTCAAAATCATCATTGAATTCAAAATCTCCATCTGCACTCGAATGACCTTCTTTAACTTCTGGTTCACCTAATGAAAACCCATTCAGATCATCTTCATCTTCATCTGCTTGATAGTATTCATTCAATTCATGTGCATTTTGATATGGTGTCTTTGGTTCATCTATAGATGTTGTCATATTCTCCAATATATTCTTTTGAATCACTTCATTATCATCTAAATTCTTTTTATTCCATTTCAATCTCTCATCTTCAGATATGTTTGATGTTATACCATTATCTACTGCTGCTGTTGTTTCTGTTGTTCCTGTTGTTGTTGTTGTATCTTGTGATAGTCTCTTGATGTGTGAATGATCGCTCTTCAAAAGGGCATTCAACTTGGTATTCTCCAGCACCTGGTCCCTGAACTCCTTTGTTGATTGTGGCGTGTTGATTGCTTGGACATCAACCTCTGATTTGTTTTTCAATATACCTTCAACCATTCTTGTTTATTGTAGTATAGTATTATTATTAAGTGACAATGGGATGTTACAGTTATTATCAATTACAAGTGGTTACTTAGCAATGTTGTACTGGTTAATTTGGTTATGTCTGTTTTTGATTTATTTATTCTGTTATTATTTTTTGAGAAGTTACCCGCAATTTGGAAAAAAGGTATTTATATAAGCATAAGCATTAATGATTAAGAATCTCAAAATAACACAGGTTCTCTGATCAGTTTAGGAGAAATCCATGATTATCAGATAGATATAGCTTGTTTAGTTTAATGATACTGTCTTTAGTATAGTATCTGAGTAATAAACTTTACCTTCACATCTCTCTTTAAACCCAGCTATTTGTAGCATTCGATAAAATCTCCATCAAAAAGTGATCAAAAGGTATATACTTGAACGTTTTTATTCAGTGTTTGTACTGATTGATACCCAGATGATTTATATAATCAAAGAATAAACATCAATATCATGATTATTATCAACGCAACGTCATAAATTATCTGAACCAGAAAAGCGACTCCTCAAAATAAATAAAAACAATACGTCCCGAGTAAACAATAGACAATAGAGACATTGTTAAAATTTCTTCAATGTCTAAAGCAGACATTGCCTTTTATGAAGCTGAAAAGAGACTCGATCGTAATGATCGAGTTTGTATCTACAACCTATATGGATCCAGTATAGGGATAACTGGACTCTGTACTGGGATCTGGTTCTTTGCAGGTGGGAGTTATCCCTTTATCCAATTAGATCGACTGACAGGAAGTAGTAGGGGTGTTAACATGAGGAAAGTTGGTAAATATGGGTTGGTCACTACACTAATCATGACTCCATTGACATATTTGGCATTCTATTATTCAATACTGTCAGACATGAAGCAGAAGAAGAAAACAGCATATGAAGCAGCTCAATATTTAAGTCCATTAAGACCCATGAAATGGAGAAACTACTACAAATCAACTTTTGATAATCCAAATAATATCATCAAAGATCCTCGAGTAGAGGCAGATACGTATAAGGATTACACCACTGTGTTTGATAATAATGAAGTATTCAATTTAAATAATAAAGTCAATAACAATGATACAATGGCTATAAGTGAGTTTGATAGAATGTTGGAAAATGAGAGAAGAAATGCACAACTTGCGGAGGAAGAGAACAAAAAGTGGACATAGACTAATGATAGATATAACAATTGTAAATAGATGTATTAATAGAGTAAATATAGAAATGGATGCCTGAACAGTAATATCCAATTTGATGAATTGATGATACCGAATTTTGTAAAATTTACCCAAAAACAACCCAAAAACAACAGAATTGATAGCTTGAAAGAATACTCTACTTCTAAAGATATCATATAAATACTAATCATTGCTCAATATCATCAACTTAACCAAGAACACCCATTCTGCCTACTAAACCAGACCCATTCCGACTCAAAGCCCGGAAGTCGTCAGATTTTGAATTTTGATCCAAATATAATAGCAAATAAACCACAATAAAATCTTCAATTCTTCAAATCTCCTTTCTTCTTTCTAGATAATTCTGATACTATACAAATTGCACAATGACTGAGATCAACACCATACAGGATGAACGCACACGAATGGCAATGCAGTCAGCAGTCAATTTCTACGAGGCTGACCAGAAACTAACACCTCAGGACCGTCAACTTATGGAAACCACTTACAAATCTGTCACCAAAACGACCCTGGCTTGTGGTTGGTTGGGTTTCTTTGCTGGGGCCAGTATCCCTGTGATGAGACAGAAGAGATTGACTGGAGGAACAAAGGGTGTCAGCGTCGGTCTTATTTGTATTGTGGGCTTTGGTTCAATGATGGTTGTATCTCCAATCACTTGTCAGTACTTTTACAGATTACAATTGGAAAAGCTGAAGGAGAACAATGCTAGATGTTATGATGTGGCAAAGCAATTGAGTCCTGCTGCTTCTGCTCAATGGATACTCTATTATGGTATGACGAAGGATAATCCAGACAAGATCATGAAGGATCCAAGAACAAAGGAAGCTGCTATGCAAAGAGAAAGAACCATATACAACAATAGAGACCCATTGGGACTACACACTGGACCAAGAGCAGAAATAGCCAAGAATGAAGCACGTAAGAAGAAACAGGCACAAGAACAAGCTCAGGCACAAGCTCAGGGAGACAGCCAAGATCAATTCTCCTCAGAAGACTTCAATAGTGACAACAAAAGCTACAGCTCCAACGACAACAACAACAACAATGATGATAATGATGAGTATGATGATGATCCGTTTGAAATAGGTACAAAGGATAAACAAGACACCAGTATGATCTCCTCGTGGGATAAAATAAGATTAAAAAGTGGGATGAAGCCTGCCACACCATCAAGTTCAAACTCAAGTTCATGGGCGAACATTAGAAACAATAGTTCTCAAGAATCACAACTCAACACCAGTAATAACAAGAAGACTCGTAATGACTATGACAATGATGACATAAATCCTGAAAATGATGCAATTAGTGATTTTGATAAACTTTTAGAAGCTGAGAGAAAATTAGGTGATGAAGAGTCAAAGAGATGGTAATTTATGACGTTTACTACATTGTGCGAAAGAACTGTTTTGGCATATTTTACTTCTTTATAGTTTCATCATTTCTTGCTTTTAATACGGAGTGTTGGATATTACACATTCTTTATGATATTTATTACTACTGTTTGGATATTTACTACTTTATAAAACAGATATCTTACAGTATATGATTTTGAATATGATTATATGATTGCTTTACTTGAACAATATTTTCTAATCTAATTTGTACATAAATATCTTTAATTTGTAGTTAGTTTTCCTATATGAAGTTTGATCAAATGTACTTGTATGGGTTTAAAATAGCATTTGGATCATATAATTGTTTCAATTGCTTCATCATTTCAATCTCAGTAGCACTCTTACTATATCCAATATAATTCTTCTTTTGGAAACCTAACCCATGCTCAGCAGAGATACTACCCTTCTTTGATGAAACCCATTCATAAACAAATGGTTCTAAGACTTTTTCAACTTCCTTAGTGTATCTTCTAACACAAACGTTCAAATGTAAATTACCATCACCAACATGACCATAACCAACAGCATCAACGACTGGGAATTCATCAGTTTCACCAATCAAATTCTTTGCGTTCAATTTCTCTTTAACGGCACCAACTAATCCATAAAGATCAGATAATGGTAATGAAACATCATATTTATAAACACCACCAGCCAAAGTACTAGCTTCTGGAATCATTTCTCTCCAGTTCCATAAAGTTCTTAATTGTTGTTCATCTTGAGCAATAATACCATCTTTAATGATTTCATTTTCAAAACCCTTTTCTAAGAAACCTTCTAATTTTTCCATATCATGAGCATTGTTAGAACCTGAAGTTTCAATCAAAACATAAAATGCATGATCTTCTAATGGCTTATCACCTAATTGTTTTGAATTCAATTGTTGGGATTCAAAATCCATCAATTCAAAAGCTGATAAAATTTCACCTAATTCTTTCTTAGCCATAATGAAAGTTTTCATAACTGATTCATAATCGTCTAAAGCTAAATAAGCAACGTTGAAAGCTTGTGGTCTTGGTGGACATAAAATAGACACACCAGTAATGACACCCAAAGTACCTTCTGAACCAATAAATAATTGTTTTAAATCATAACCAGTGTTATCCTTTCTTAATGAATCCATTGAATTTACGATTTTACCATCTGGCAAGACAACTTCTAAACCCAAGACAGAACCATGTAATGACCCATATCTCAATAATCTTAACCCACCAGCATTGGTAGCAACAACACCACCAACGTGACAGGAACCCTTAGCACCTAAATCTAATGGGAAAATGTAACCTTGTTCCTTGACAAAATCATCAGCAGTTTCCAAAATGACACCAGTGTCAGCCTTTAAAATACCACTGACGTTATCAAAGCTTCTGATTTTGTTTAATGCTGAAACGTTTAAAACGATTTCATCAAAGACAGGAACTGAACCACCAACTAACCCAGTATTACCACCTTGTGGAACAACAGCCAAGTTTTGAGCATTACAATATTTCAAAATCTCACTAACTTCTTCAGTAGTCTTTGGCTTCAAGACCAATGATGAAGAACCTGAATATTTCAACATCCAATCGGTATTATAAGCATCTAAATCATCCGTTATTATGGAATTACCAGCCAAGATGGATTTGAAATGAGTGATGTGATCTTCTGTTAACTTGGAGTAATCACCTCTGGTAACATTATATGTATCAGCAGTCTTAGGCACCACTTTGGTAGCGTATGAACGAGCAATGATGGCTCTTTTCACGAATCTGTTCAACATGGTAATAATGGCAAGCTTCTCGTACAAAAACCTCCACTAGTAGATATTATGGGATCTTGGATACCTTGTGAAATATTCATAAAATTGTGGATAAAGATTGGTCAATTTTTCATCAAAAAATTTTGTCGCATTTTTGCAGTCTTTTTAAGAACGCAAACAAATAGAAGTCGTCACTTGATAATGTGTACATTGTTGAGAGTAGATTGTGAATATATTGGTCAATCGTCTATTACCAGCAGTCTCTTCAAATGATCGCGATATCACTGCTTTGAGCCATAAGTCTGGCACATTTGTGACTCTGGGCCGAGAAACATCAGAACACCACTTAATCTTGAGATGAGCTCCAAATTTTCAAAATTGCACTTGAGTCAACTTGGTTCCTGCTCTGATTGAGAACTGTGAGGTTGTGAGAGGATACAGATTACTACTAATCATCATAATTATACTTCTAATAACTACACAACGATTTGATAAAAGCTTCGAAATGGCCAACTCGAACTAGACGAACTGGGAATCTGATCAAACCATTATCCTACGGTCATTGGACTCCTGTCTACAACTGTTATTGTGATGTGTTGTGTTGCGGAATAGAGGTTGAGAGAAGCTCCAAGTACAACATTGTGGATTAGGAGTGCCTAATATACGAGAAACTGATACAGATTTCAGCGATATGAGTGACTTCCATTGTTTGTTACAGTGCGATTTTGTCAATATTTGAAGATCGCTCACTTTGAATCGAAATTTTGTATATTTATTATGGTTAAACTGTCAAAAGAACGTAGAGGTTATACTGAAAGTATGTAAGATGATCAAGGAACAACAGGCCATCTCACAAGCTGGAGCAAGAAGGTACAGATCTCAATATTTGGATATTTTTGAGTTTGTCCTCAGCTTAATGATCCATTTTCTCAGGCATCAAAACCTCAAAATTTCTGATTTGAAGACCATTGAACAAACAATAATTAGCCAATTATCCCATCATCGTAATACCACGCCCAATTACCCCATAACCAACCACAAAACTACACTGATATCCACTCGAATCAAACATTCTCATCTGCGTTTCCGTGCCAAACGTGGCCGAACCGCAAAATTTTTCAACGAGACAAAGCACAGAAACAAAAATTCTAAACCAGGACAGTAATGAGTTGATACCCATCTTTCAAAGTCATCAAACAAACTTCTTTAAGTGATACCTCTAGGTTGTTTCTACTTATACGCCTAGTCTAGAATTTTAAAATTGAAATTTGGTCACATCATCTCCCATTGAGCAAGGAACTTTTTTTGTTACGTCAGGACAGAGATATCAAGTTTTAATTACACAAAGTTTGTAAATGATAATAATACTGAGATTCAAAGAAATATAATCAAGAGAAAAGAATGGCTCATAGGAAACTTCAGCAGGAAATTGATCGTGTGTTCAAGAAGATCAATGAAGGTTTGGATATCTTCAATCTGCATCATGAAAGATACGAAAGTGCTTCAACCTCATCCCAAAAGGAAAAGCTAGAAGGTGATTTGAAGAAGGAAATCAAAAAGCTACAGAAGCTAAGAGAACAAATCAAGGTTTGGCAAACTCAGAGTGAAGTTAAGGACAAGGAGAAACTTCTAGAGTATAGACGGTTGGTGGAAGTAGCCATGGAACAGTATAAAGTTATTGAGAAGGGATCAAAGATAAAGGCATATTCCAATATTAGTTTGAAGCAAGCAGATGATCTAAGTCCAGAAGAGAAGGAGAAATTGGAGACCATAAATTTCATTCAGGATTCCATAGATGACTTGGAGAAGCAGTTTCAAGGTCTTGAGTTTGAACTGGATAAGGTGGCAGCTAAGAAGACTAAGAAAGCCTTGAGAGAATTAGAGGTCAAGAAGGAAGAATTTAAAGATCTACAAACCAAATATAGATGGCATCAACAACAATTGGAAATTGCTTTAAGACTCTTAGAGAATGACGAATTGGATGTGTCGGATATATTGGAAATCAAAGAAGATTTGATATATTTCTTGGAGAATAACAGAGATCCAAACTTCATTGAGAATGAATATCTTTATGAATCATTAGACTTAGAAGCCAATGACGTGATAAGTCATGAAGTTACAACGGCATTCAATGGAATAGTGCAGCCTGATGAGAAACCACCTTCAACTGCTACAAGTGCCACCACAACAGAGAAATCACCATCACCTACACCAAAGAAGGATCCCGTATCTGTTGGTACTAAAGACTTTGTGACGCCTATCAAGAAACTGGTAATAACACCTTCAGTATCAAGCCCCGTATTGCCATCACCATCATCATCAATAATATCGAGCACGTTGAAACCTGCTGCAACCCCTTCTAAACCGGAGTTGAAATGGTCTATTCTGGCTGCTGGTGTTACTGAGGAACCAAAGAGTCCTGTTGTCAAAGAAGTTAAGAAGGAAATAATAAAGGAAATAACACCTGAACCAAGACAATCTGTTTCAACACCGAAGGAACAACCATTACATCAACAGATACCAATCGATTCATTGAGTCTTTCTTCTGAAACTAGAAAATCAGAAACTTCAACCCCATCCAATGAAATCTCATCATCATCAGCAACACCACCTATCAATGACATTGAATACCAACAAGACTCTGAACTAATAACATTACCACCAGGTATTCAAGATGTGATATCTTCATTTGTTTCCTGTCGTAAATCTAAGAATTCACCAGAAAAGATAATAACAAATGTTTCAAAGTTGTTAGATACACCAAGAGACCATTTGAAATTCAAGGTCAGCAAGCTGCCACCAGCTCTGGAAATGCTGAGAGTTTCGAACATATGGAATGTTACAAGAATAAAGTTGAATGATCCAATCTTACAGGACGGTCTGATGAGTGCTCTGGATACTGGTACATTGTTTTATGCTTTCTATTTTAGTTTAACTCCATATGAGAACTTGTTGGCTGAAAGAGAATTGATGAAAAGAAATTGGAGACCAGATTCAAACAAGGTTAACTGGTACCAGAGGATTAATCAACCAATCAAGCAGGGCGGTGATTTTGAGATTTCTAACTTCAAGAAGTTTGAATCTACACACTGGAACATTGTTGATTTATTGAACTATAAGTTAGATTACGGTATGCTGTATCTCTCAGCCGCTGATTTCTTCTAAGCTTTGTTTTAGTTCTATGATCTACTGATTGGATTTGGTTTACTTTACAAGCCGTGTCTTTTAACTAACCTTTCAATTTCTTGTCCAGTTGTCTTTTGTTTTATTCATCTTTCACTCTTGGTGGTTAGTTGCTCTTACATTTTGGATATTTTATTGGTCATTTCCTTCTCCCAATCCTATTTGAAATGGACAGTTTTAACTAGAAATCACAATTGTGCTTTCTATTGAATCTCTTCTCTTTATGAGTCGATGTTGTTGACGTTTTATTATACTGATTTCCTTTTATTAATATATTTGAATACAAGTTACTTTATTGAACAATTTTAAATCATACCTTTTACTTGGTGATGTATTTCTCGATTGTGAATCCTTTAATCTTGATATAAGTATACTAATCATGCAATTGAACCTTTGACTTCCCATCAACTTTATTAGCGAACACTTCTTATATGTTCTTTTCTATCCTTCTAACTCGACAACTCTCTCCCTCAATCTAATCCATAACCTTCTTCTAACAAAATTCCCCAGTCTATAAGTACCCTTCCAATGAGTGGAGCCAAATCTCCAACTGTAATTCCATCCTTGATCATCTAGATCATCACCCAACATCAAGACATACCACCTATTCCATATCCATTTCCAATTATCTGGTTTGATAAACAATTTTAAATCCACCACTGGATCATTGTTGACATTTGTAAACATGGATGGATCAAACGGCTGAATTAGAGATCTCTTTGAGAAAAATGTAAATCCAAACATGATTATCCCTCTTTCATTCTCCACCAACAAATCATATGATATTGATGCTCTTGCTTGGGGATCAGGAATGATGTTTTCAATCATCTCATCTATATCAGACTTCTCAATGTTGAATGTCTGTAGAATTGTGGGATCTGTGGCTGTTTCTGTGGGGATTTCTTCGAACTCATCTTTGGTCTGATGTAGTGTTATCATGAGTGTGATTGATCTATAGTAGTGAGAGTATCAATCACAGACCAGCAAAGAGAATAACAACAGAAAGAAGATGAAGAAGTGAAGATCAATTGTAAGTAAAATCCACAAACATGATTATTTTTTGGTGTTTGGATGTTTTACGTTTTTGGATTTTTCGAAGTTTCCAAATTTATCCCTTTTCTTGAACAACAAACCTGTTGAACATAATCAAGAATTGTGATCAATTGAGTGAGATAATGGTATGTTTTATTGTGCTTTTGCTTTATTTTTTTTTGATCAATGGCTTATACTAACATTTATTTTCCCCTTTCTCAAAAGAGTGACGACGCCTATGATGCTGCTTTGGACCTTTTAAGAAGATTGGATCCGAAGAATACAAACACCAACTTACAGAACATCATAAGACTATCTCCAGACTTGGCTGAGGATTTGTTATCGTCTGTTGATATCCCATTGGGAGTGTCCCGTGATCCAGAAAGTGGTAAGAAATATTTGACTTGTGATTACAACAGAGATTTAGATTCATATAGATCACCATGGTCAAACAAATACTATCCGAAATTAGATGATGAAGATGAAAGTCCATTTCCAAGTGACAAATTAAGAAAGTTGGAAGTATTTGCCAATGACTCATTTGATATCTATAGGGATTTATATTATGAAGGTGGTATCTCCAGTGTTTATTTCTGGGATCAAGGAGATGATGATAGTAGCGTAAGTGATGGATTTGCAGGTGTCGTATTATTGAAGAAGAGCACAGAAAATGAAGATGGTTTATGGGATAGTATTCATGTGTTGGAAGTTGATGTTAAGAACTCAACAAAGGCTGTATATAAGATCACCTCCACCATCATATTAGATTTATCATCACAAAGTGGTAAGATTGCATCAACCATATTATCTGGTAATTTGATAAGACAAACTGAAAAGGAGCTATCAATTGATGATGATGCATCTCATATTGTTAACATTGGTACATTAATAGAAGATATTGAATCAAAATTGAGAAACTTATTGCAAGAAGTTTATTTCGGTAAGACAAGAAATATCATTAGTGATTTGAGATCATTGACGAGTATAGCAGTTCATACTGATGAAAAGAAGAAACATTTCGAATTGGTGAAAGGTTTACAATCCTTATAATAAGAAGAATAAAATATCAATTTAATGAATAAAGAGATAAATTTACATGTGTTTTATTGTGTCGAAGATTACGCTATTTGGTTGTAGAATACAGTATGTTTAATGTAATGCAAAAAAGAACGTCATAAAATAAGATAACATAACAAAGGGAAAACAATAATTTTTGGACTCCTTAATCAAATACAACCTTCTTACCAGTAGATTTGACAATAGCAGCACTACCTCTTTGAGCCTTTGATAATGCAACACTTGACTTTTCTCTACCTTGAGGTTTATTAAAGTTGTTATTACTTTTCTTAACAAATGCTGGTTTCTTCTTTTGTGGGGTTGATTCAGAATGATGGTCATTATGGGTATTCTCTGAATGAGATGGTCTTTCTCTGATGGCTCTGTGTTCAACTGGAACTGCTGGAGCTGGAGTATTTGTGAATCTTTCACCACCATTGCTGGCTTCATCGTTGTTATTGTTGTTGAATTCTCTCTTCTTACTTGGTCTCTTTGCACTTCTATCTTCACCAAATTCTAATCTTAATGGTCTTCTATCCATCTTTCTACAATTCTTATCCTTAAGAGCCTTTGTAGCACCTTCTTCATTTCTGAAATCTATAAAGGCAAAACCTTTACATTTCCCACTATCTTCAAAAGTAGCCATTCTAATCTTCATGATTTCACCACAATGTTGAAAATGATCTGTTAAGGTTCTTTCAGTGGTATCAAATGAAAGATTACCAACGAATAAGATTCTTGAAGGTGGGTTTTTGGATAATTCTTGTTCTTCCTTTGATGGTCTACCTTCAAATGATTTATCAGATTTGATTAAAAGATTTCTACCATTTAGGTTTGTTTCAGATAATTGAATACACGCAATTTGTTGCTGAACTTTACCGAAATCAACGTATGCAAAACCTTTAATCTTATTTTTATTACTTGCTTGAACTGGCATGTTGATTCTTAAGAAATCAGCTTCATTGATTTGACAAGCTTCATCTTCTTTCAGATCTTCATCTGTAGATTCTTTCAAATCGACAGTTTTGTTTGTGATATATCTGATTAAATCGTCCTTAGTAGTGTCAAAGGCCATGTTACCAATCCAGACACCAAACTTCTTACTATCTCTTTCATCTTTTTCCTTAGCTAATCTTTCCTTTTCAATTAATTTTTCAGAATCAGTCTTATTCTTTAATTGTTCTTCCTTTTCCTTTGTATCCAATTCCTCAATGGAGATTTTACCCTTTCTCAAAAGACGCTTTTGTTTCTTGGATAATGGAGCAGATTTGTTCAAATCAATTTCCAATTCATTTTCAGTTTTAGAATCTTCATCATCTGAACCATCTTTAGTTTTTGGTGTTTCAATTTCTGCTTCCTCTAATGATCTCTTTTTGGATTTCTTCTCCTTCTTTTCTTTCTTTTCTTTCTTTTCTTTCTTTTCCTTTTTAGATTTTTCAGGTGTTTCAATCACAATGTCAGTGACATCTTGGACCTTTTCTTCTTCAGTTCCTTTACTCATATTTATTGGTTATTTGAAGTAATATCTCTTCTAACCAGTCTCTGATAAATAAAATTTCTCTTTTTTAAAATTTTTTATCAATCTCATCGGTGCGAGCAACAGCTAACAAAATCAAATAATAGGAACGACAACACAAAAGGAAGATGAAAGATGTATACCATGGAGTGTAGTATGGTCCAATTGAAGTGCACAGAAGTTATAGTAGGATAAATGGAGCAACTCTTTTAAGATAAAAAGGATCTCAGAGTCTAGTTCCAAATTTGCAAAAAAAAAATAATGTCTCCCGGGTGTGAGTCGAACACACGATATCAAGATTACTTTGTTTCCATTACAGTCTTGCGCCTTAAACCAACTTGGCCACCGAGAGTTGTTATTAAAAAAAAAAAAGCAAAGTTTGGTGATACCGAATTAACTGTGGTAGGGGCACTACTTAAACATTGGCAGGTTTGGCTGGCTATTGAACTAGCTTATGATATTTAGCACAGGATTGTGATCACAACAGTATAATAATATACAACCATCACAATACAAATATTCTGACTAATAGCAACATTCCTTATCGATTCTCGGTTTTCAGCAGCTTTTTTTGATCCCTTTTTTGTTGGTAAAATTGTTTTGAATAATTTTTTTCTTTCGGAAGGCTTGATGGAAGTCAGCCACTGTTATTTGTTTCATCGATTTTGAGTGTATATTTGTATGATGATATGTATATTAAATGAGATAATAAAATACTACTGATTCTTCTCTATCTGATGATTTAAATTTCAAAGCAACTTCTTTAACAAAATTCGCTTGTAAAACACACTTTTAAAAAGCATTCCCGTGGAAACGGAATTACTTGAAAACTTTTTGGGAAAGCAAAAATGATCAAAAAGTCAAAAGACCATTTTCTCTCTCCTTTCATTTAAATCAATAGTTCAATCTCATTCAAAACTCTTCCTATCCCTTTAGGGTGCCCCTTCTTAATAGTATTGGATACTTTACTATTCCAATCCTATCCCAAAACCCAGCAACAGTCTCAGATTCAGGTCCAAAACAGAGCTTCCAATCTGTCTTTTCACAAAGCTTTTAGTGGTCGTGTTTTTGTTAATAATCCACACAAACAAGCTCCAAAATAGAATAAAAGTCACACAAATCTGACTTGAATTTCTTCATCTATTCTCAAAAGTTCACTTTAATCTCTTTAGAACATCTTGAGTGTGTTTCCACCTCCAGATATCTGTTCAAATTTAACTTCAAAATTATCACTTACGTACCATTTCATCTAAAAGGAGAAGCAAAAGACCAACATCATGGATATCCAGTCAATCCCAAAGTTGAAGCCACTGACAGCGGTAAAGCAACCAAACTTTCCTGAATATCCAAATCAACATATGAAACTTCACACCACCATATCGAACTCTTCTACTTTGACGATTTCAACATCGGTTTCTTCATCCTCCAATTCGCCACCATCTTCACCAACTTTGACTGCAAACACCGCCAAGAGTCACACCTCAAAGAGAAAGAAGAAGTTGGAATCCGAAACCAGAACAACGATTTCCCTTTGTAATGAATATTTGGCATCAAATAATCATTTAGGTTTGGCCATATTGGCAAGACAGCGTGGTATTCCAGTCGCTTTAAGATATAAAGTGTGGCCAATCTTATTAAAATATCATCCTTACGTTATAAATCCATATGTGACATCAAACATCATTGGTAATGATGACTCTAATGATAACAACAAAAATTCTGATGATGAAGAGGATGATACATTGGATCCAGAAGTTGTCAAGAAAGAGCTGTTGAAATATTTTAGAATAAGGAATAGTCATCATCACAAAGAGAACTCGATGGTACCGCCTGATTCTGCATCTTCCACAAACACTGTTGAAAGCAACAGAGGATCTCCTATCAAATCCAAGCATGAAGTTAATTTATCTGAATTGGAAACTGAAATACTTGATGTATTAATCTCTGCAATTGTTAGATTCTTCAAGAAATGGGGGATGTTATTGAAATATGATTCAGGATTCAGTTGGATGGCTCTAAACTTGGCTGAATTTATTCCACCATTAACCAATTCCAAATATGTATTGATTGGTAAGGAACAGGTTAACAAGTTTGATACGGTGAATCAACATTTGATACAATTATGTGAATTGGAAGACTTGGGTATTGATTTGTCTGAAAATACCGAGAATAGTACCACTGATGATAAAATTATGTCTTTTTCTGAGATTTATGAAAGATTAGTTTTGGTACTACTTCATTCTGATCATGAACAAGATAAAGATAAAGAAGATCATCTGATCACTAAGGATAATCAGTTCAATAATGATTCGTTATTGTTTAAACCTGGTAAAATCGGTTCAAGAATATCTTTCTTTCTAGATGCATTTAACAAATCAATTCCTGAACTTTATAAGTCTTTCCGAGAAGAAGAGGTTATAAATAGTCATAACAATCAAAATAATCAATGGCTTACATGGTGGTTCAAATATTGTGGTGCTAAAGTTATGCATAAATTTGATAGGGGTAGATTATGGGATTTATTATTAGGATTTAGATATTCATTTGATACTTTTGAAGCAAGATATATGGAAAATGATAATGTTGATGTTAAATTGTTGAAGAAATTTAGCAAAATATATTCAAATGAAGAACTTTTAGAAAGTTTGAACAATACTCATGCTGCCTCTATTGAATTTCAATCAGATCAGTTTTGGTTCACCACAACAACAATGCAAAGTGAGATTGATCTCAAATGGTCCCAGATTGATTATCAAATCCAATTAGTCTTTATATTCATTGCAATCTTACAAAAGAACGAACAGACAGTCTTGGAATTTGATCAGTTCGAAATAAAGGAATTTCTTTCTAAATTACCTTACAATAATAAATTGATTCAAAAGCCAACATTGAACCATCATAACACAATTATGGAATCTGAGAATGAGAATAATCTGAAACTTGAAGATGATAAGTTGGATTTGAATAAATTATCAATCAATGACAATGAAACAAATGTCATACAAAAGAGGGTGCCGAGAGATGAACTATCTATGGATGACTTCAATATAAGTAATGACTTTGAGAAGATCATCAGTGATGCTGGAGATTTATGGAGAAGTTGGTTATGGAATGAGTTGAGAGATGAGATTGATGACCAATAAAATATATGTTTAGCTAACTTACTTATGCTGCTAAATACTATCACCATTATGATATCCTGTTATGTTACATACTTTTTTGAACTTTTTTTTTTGGCTTAACTTTTTTTTTTGGACTTTATACTGCTTTCTAGATTACACATATATAAGAAAGTTAAAACTAGAAGATACCTTATAATCATTTATTTTCTTTATTATAGACATTTTAGAAATACTATATGCTTTCTATGAAATTTTCTCATCAATTCTGTAAAATGAAATCATTTATGATGACACATCCTAATTTTTAAACGTCAAAAGCTAAGAAAAGAGTAATTCGTTAGCCATTTCTCTAATTTTCTTCTGTCCTGGAGTGATCCCAACCTCATCGACATCAAACTTCTTCAATCCAAGAGACATCAAACCTTCATCTGTTAACACATTGTCTATTTTGCCACGATCCGCGAATCCACTTTCATCAGGACCCTGTTTCAGCTCATAAACGAAATCCTTTGGCTTTGACCCCTTTAAGAAAGACTCTTTGGTATCCAATAATGTCTTGAGATTATACTCAGATAGTGGAGTATGTGCAATAAACATTACACTGGAATCTTTAGATCCAGTATGCTCCTTATCAACTTCGTGTAACAAGTCAGCATGCCATAGAACAAAATCACCAGGCTTCACGAATGGGATACCAACAACTGATTTGTCATGCTTGAAGTGAGGAAATAAGCTGGTATTATCACCATAGAATTGGCCTGATCCTGGAGTAACACCTGGAAACCTGGAAGTTTCAACATCTAGCTCAAATTGACCCGGTTCAGTCTCATCTAGAAAGAATGGTCTTAACAACATATATGGAATGGCATGCTTCAAATTTGGTAGGAATCTAATGGTACCTTCACCGCATTTGGCATCAGATAATGCTAGCCAACCTTGAAATGCTCTGAATACTGAACAGGTTGAACCGTTTGCACTCAAGCCTTCATATAGATCTTGTTTAGCTTTTGGGCGTCTATCAATGACATAAGGATCCCACTTCTCCCAGTTACCTTCAAAGATTTCCCTATAGACATCTCTGTAACCTTCATCTTCCCAACGCTCAATGCTACTGCTGTCAACATGTAAATTCAAAGTCACAGCTTTTCCTGGAGATCTAATTCTAACACGGTCGGCATAAACCACTTGAGAATCCATATCCAATAGCTCGTCAGGATTGAAATTAGTGTAGGACTTACCAACAGCCTTCATCAACTGAACCATTCTTGGATGTGATCTTGCTTCAACTTGAGATTGAGACCAATGTATATACCAGTTGCTTGGTCCACTCTTTGGAGCCCCTGTTATCCCTTCATTATTGACAATATACTGATCAATTCTATCCTTCCATTCTATAGCTTTGGCTTCAGGAACAACATCACGAATGATCAGACAACCTTTCTTTTTCAATTCTGATAGAGAGCTTCCAGGTAAAGTATTATTATTTGCTGCGATATCGTCAAAATGACATTCTGGGATGTAGTTTGAATCAGCATCAATTTTATCCATCTCCTTGGCCAATTCAACCAATAACCTCTCCCAGGACCTCTTGACAGCTTCATAGTTTTCAGGTTTGATGCATCTCTTTTTGAGATCAGTGTATCTTTCACCTTCCAAATGGATACCGTTTGAGCTCAATCTAAGAGTTGAAGCTTTCACAGATGTCTGAGTAGCTGTAGTAGACATCTTACTAGAATCTTTAGTCCTTGTCTTTGTATGCTTCTATTGAAGATTTGGTGATTGAAGTTTGCAAGACAGCTTCTTTATAAATATGATCAGTGGGTAAACGAGAATAAGAATCACATCATTATTGTAACAAACATCTGACATGGAGCATGAGGCCCATTGGGCTGAGATAGTTTGACCTTTGAGATTCGAGATTACTGCTGGCGATGATTCAAGAATGGGTTGCCCGTGGGTCTGGCCTATCTCGAAAGAAGAGATCCCCGTTTGAGGGCCACCAACTTGCTCGAATGTTGACAGCTTTGAGAGGTTTGAGGTAATAAAAGATAAAGGTATGAATGTACTAAGCAGATAACCAGTCAAGATTGAGATTTTGGCCTTCTCTTTTTTGCTGAACTTTTGCTTGGAAGGAGCAGGTTTCGGAATTAACGATTTCACCGATATTTTCGGTTTTAATTCGGCGATAACATTTGATGAGAATTATTGCAAACGTCGCTTCCTCCATTTCATCGTCAATTCTTTGGAACTTACAACTCTAAAAGGTCATCATAAATCATGCCAGTACAGCTACAAGCCACAAAAGATCTGATTACCATGGATCAGCTCAAGCAACAAAGGAAATACAGGTCGAGAAAGATCAGGCCTTGTGATATATGTCGAAAGAGGAAAACAGCATGTATCAGGGAAGCTGAAAGTACATGTCTTAGTTGTGCGAATAGAGGACTCAAGTGCACATACGAGCTTGCTCCCATGAAGAAAAATGTCACTAGAGCAGAGATCAACAACCAGTCTCAAGAGCAATTACAGCTCACTATAGGCGATTATCAAAATCAGCACGGAGCTCAAGCTATGACTCGCAAATTATCTTCTTCATCTTCAATAACAATAAGATCCAGCTCTTCAGAAATTGAAAATAGACTTCCGGTGGGTTCATTCTTACCAACAAGTAACAATCCAGACGTCTATTCAATCTCTACAAGTAACACTACATGCTCACCATCCCCTTCTGCTAGACATGATCGATCTTCTCAAAATTACAATAACAATAACAATGGAACTCAAAGAAACTCTGCAAGCTCAATTGACTTATCTTTCAAGACTTTCGAAAGACATAACGGACACACTAGTTTGTTTGCTGGATTTAGTGGTCATTTCGACCCATGGCTACTCAAGAAAGTCAATATCACAGACACTGAATCTTTCAGAAATCCTTCTAAGTCAGATCCTATTTACTTTTCATTATGTCCAACAGAATATCTTGATTCAATTCCTGATAAGTACAATTCTGATAAGGTCAATTCAGTGGTTTATCCTTATCAAAAGGATCTCATCAGGTTATACTTTGAAAACATCGATCCCACATTTCCCATCATCAACAAGGTTAAGTTCAAGAATGAAAGAACAGCATCCTCTTTATTGGCAACTACATACGTCAAAGCATTTCAATATATCAAGAACAATGAGGATAACAATGGCAATAGAAACACAAATGGAAACGACAGTGCTAGTGAAGTTTCCAAAGCTGTTTATCTTCTTGTTGATTTTGCCATTAGATTACTACCCTTGGAGTTTGGTAGTGCGACTTTACAAACCGTACAGGCAACCCTTCTATATCTTCAATTCTACCCACTCATTGTTAGAGATGCGCATACTCCACATAACTGGCCATTCACTTCATCTTTGGTCTCTATCTGTCAACAGTTGGGGCTTCATATAGAGCCGTCGTCTTGGGATATTCCTCTTTGGGAGAAGAGGCTCCGTCGTCGTCTATGGTGGGCAACAGTAATGCAAGATAAATGGCAATGTTTGGGACTTTCGAGACCAAGTCATATCCACTCGGAAGACTATACGGTAGAAATGATAAAAGAAGATGATTTTATTGATGATGAGGAAGAAAACTCTACCTTGGAGTCCATGGGTCAAGTTTATCAACAGGGTGTCAAGATATTTATTGCGATGATTCACTTGACAACGGTTCTGGATGATGTACTTGCAAACTTCTTCACTGTCAAAGAGGTATTCAGTGTTAAAACAAAAGTACCTGAAGAAGTATTTTCTTTAGGTTTACAATTTATCTCAAGAGTTGAAACAATTGAAAATGAATATTTCCCAAAAGGTACCATCTTCCCAAGTCTTAAAGGTGCTTTACTTTCCTTGAACGTTTCTAAAGTCACCATTATGTCAACATGTTGTAAATACATTCTTTATTCTGATAAACAATTCTATGACACCATTGAGCCAGTTTCTCTCAAGATTATTGATGACTTCAATTCCCTTCTAGGAGAAATTGGTATTGGGCATCTAGATACAAATTGGTGGAGTTGCGCTAAATTGAACTTTGGTGTGATTGGAGTTGTTATTCTTGCCTTTTATGTGGTCTCAATTGAAGAAAACTCACAATCTGCTCTCAAGTGGAAAATTCAAGTTTATGAGTTTCGTAACCATCTGAATATCATTGGGAAGCTATCGATGATTTCAAAGCTAGCATTGTTGAGATTTGACAGCTTATTGAGTCGAATCGAGAAGGTTACATTGGATACTTTGAAGAAATCTCAGGGCCCCTTATTCAATACCACAACTGTAACTGCTTCAGATTATAATGAGGACAATAACTATAATACTATGGACTCAGTATCTCCTAACTTCAATGACCAACAAAATCTCAACAAAACGGTTTCAGAGGCAACGCCATCTTTAGATTTCTTTGGTATTCATAATGGGCCTGTTACTAGTATTATGAACAGTCAGGATGCTTTGAATCTAAACAATGCCATAAATGTGAACCCAGTGGCTGGGTATTCGAATGATTTTGTTATGGCGGATGATTTCATACTGGATTGGCTCAAAAATAATGAATTCAGGTTATGATCATCATCAAGATGGTTTACAATAGTATATAGTCTCTGCAAGCTCTAGTATTTATTCTTTCTAATATATAGCTAATGAAATATCATAATCTTGCAATTAATTTCATCACTTCCACAACGATCTCATCTTTGAACTTAGTTCCCACGACTTGAATACTTAATGGAGCATTTTTGAACTTGTTGATGTCAGTATATAACTCCTGCTTGACAAATTTATCATAGTAATCATATGGGAAAACGTCAAGAACGTCAAGATCTGGGAGCGGTTCACTTTCAAGGTATTCCTTAGTTGGTTTATCCTTTTCTAAATCAACAATACCTGTTGGAACTATACCAGCAGCATAACCTAGACAATTGTAGACAGCACTGATTGAGTTGGTAGAATATTGGCCATGTGGAGCAGCAGGATTTGGGGATGAAGGTGTCAATAATGCATCAAGTTTGTTGTCAGTGAAGACTTCCTTGAGATATAGTTCACCTAAAACTCTTGCTTGTTTGTCCAAATCATATACTTGGTTTAATGTCATTGCACTCTTAACTTCAGAACCACAGCAACGAGGAACATAAGGCTCGCCACTTGCAGCAATGGCATCTTTATAGAAGAAATGTCCTGAAGCGACGTACATCTTGAAAACGACTTCTGTTAATTTTCTGTGCAAATCACCAACATCAATTTCAATAATTGTGTGTCCATCAGCCTTAAGTTTGGCAACAGTTTCTTTCAAGACTCTCAGCATTGCTGGAGTAGTTTCAACAACATTATCTTGATAAATGACACCTAGAGTCAACTTCTCTGGTAATTCAACATCTCTCCATCCAAGACCATAATTGAATGGATCATATAACTCAGGATGATAGTCTGACATTGCCTTTGCCCAAACTTCAATCATGTCAACATCATTAACCAAGGGGCCCACTTGAAATTGGACCCATGTGAGTGCACCCTTTCCTTCAAACATACCATCAGATGTGATTCTATTTGTTGATGGCATAAATCCAAAAATACCATTTGAATGAGCAGGTAATCTAACACTTCCTCCACCATCTGTACCCAAGCCTAATGGAGAACCTTTTAATTTGATCAAAGCACCTTCACCAGCAGTACTTCCAGCAGTTGTTAATGATAAATTTGAAGGATTCAAGGTGGTACCAAAGACGTTGTTCTGCCCTTCAACAATGAGACACCCTTGAGCTATATTTGTCTTACAAAAGGGAATCCCACCAGCAGATCTGATTAATTTTGTACAAAGACCATCTTCTGACTTGATGTTGCCAATGAAGGATACAAATGCATTTGTGGATTCACGACCCTTGATGTTGAATAGTTCCTTAAACGAAACTGGCAATCCATGAAGTCCTCCCCTAAGTTTTCCACC
Source organism: Ruyongia ponderosae (assembly GCA_030582235.1). Lineage (NCBI taxonomy): Eukaryota > Fungi > Ascomycota > Saccharomycetes > Phaffomycetales > Wickerhamomycetaceae > Ruyongia > Ruyongia ponderosae. The sequence goes on along the minus strand of JAKTWV010000034.1, from coordinate 10,206 downwards.
ACTTCTTGCGAACTCTTCATCAATTATCTTAGCCTCTTCTAGGGCTTCATCTGGGAAGAAATCAGCCAAACAATTTGTCAATTGATGAGCAATAGCAGCTCTTTTACAGAATGCCAATGTCACTTGATGAGCAGAATATTCACCACTGGCTAATTTTGCCAACAACTTAGTTGTTAATGTTTCTGTGATTTCAATCTCCGAATCAGAGAGAATACCACATTTCAATGGAATATCAAGGACACTGATTGTTGAAGTTTGAGATATGTCTTTGAGGTATTCATCTTTCAACTTCCATTCTTCTGGGATAACCAACTGTTTTCTCTTTTCAGCTACCTTGGCCTTCCAATCAGGCACTTTCTGTGGGAATTGGCCCATTGCTTGATCGATATTGACTTAAAGAAACAAACAAGGAAGTGCTATGTTCAGCATCAAGTTATATACCTACAAACTGGCTACAGCCCACGGCCACCACCTTCGAAAGAATCAACAGGTAGCCATTTGCGACGTCGTATAGATAATCAGTGAGGTGTTTGGATGTACACATTTTAGACAAATTTTTGGCCAGGAACAGTTCAGAGATGAGAATATCAAGAATCAAAGTAACAAGATATTCTATGATTCTCCGTCAGGTCAGAGTTCAGGTCCCAGAATAACTTGGATCACTTGCTTGTCCCTTTATCTATGATATTACCACTAAGAGCAGCCCATGGGTCGCAGTCGATGCTGTTGCCCGTGGCGCTGGCTGGAAAGAAGCAGATCAAGATATTCAAAACACTCAAAACAAGATCAACTGGAAACTGGAAAACCACCATTTCTTATCGTTTTGACGTCTAGACAGGGATCCCCAAATGTATCTGGTATTTGGTATCTGTACTTTGATCACCAGGCACTCCTTCATCCCAGTCTCTCCAGTGCTCTCTATTTAAACAGCAGAAAATACCCTTAGTTTCAATCAAAGAAGGACAGCCAAACATCAACATCATCAACACAAATATAAAGCATTCACATGAAGAGATCCCTGACTGCTACCTCTAAAACAGGTATCCTTATTGCTGCCTGGATGACAGCCATTGCAAACCCAACTTCATCTGGTATGGAGATGTCAATCATGGGTACAGTGATTGGGCTTACTCGTTACACAGATTACTTCGAAATCAACAAACACACATCTGGACTCATCAATGCATCTATCTTTGTTGGTGGATTCTTAGCCTTGCCATTTGTGCGTTATTTGATGGATAAGTTTGGTCGTCGTAAACCGATTATGGTAGCAAACTTAGTCATGATCATTGGTGTTTTGATTCAATCTACAGCTGGTATCCATCATGGAGGTGGAGGAGCTTTGGCTCAATTCATTGTTGGAAGATTTGTGTCTGGTAGTGGAAATACCATATTGAATGCAGCTGCTCCTCCTTTAGTTAGTGAAATTGTTCCTGCTAATCATAGAGGTTTTGTTGTTGGTGCATTCCATAGTTGTTATTATGTTGGCTCTTTGATTGCTGCTGGTGTCACGTATGGTACAAGATTTATTGACAGTAACTGGTGTTGGAGAGCTCCATTAATTACACAATTTGCTCCTTCATTTGTCTGTATGATTGCATTGTTATTTGTCCCAGAATCACCAAGATGGTTAATCACTAATGGAAGAGAAGAAGAAGCATTGGAAATATTCACAATCATGTTTGATGGTGATGCTGAAGCTGCCAATGAAACAGTTCAGAATGTCAAATGTGCCTATGAAGCTGAAAAGTTGATCTATCATAATAGTAACTTATGGAGAGAACTCTTAATGTCAAAGGCAAACATCCAACGTGTGATCATCATGTTTACTCTTGCTGCGTGTGCTGAAACTTCTGGTTCATCTATTGCTACCTATTATATCACTACGTTATTAAAACAAGCAGGTGTTACTAAGATTACCACTCAACTACAAGTCGCTATCATCAGAAGTGCCTTTTGTCTAGTATGTGCTGCTGCAGGTTGTGCTTGCTTCGATGTTGTTGGAAGAAAATTACAAGCTCTTATTGCCATGACTGGTGAAATAGTCACTCTTTTCATTTTAGGTGCTCTTATTAAAGTTTACGGTGGAGGTGATAATACATCTGGACAATATGCTGCTATTGGAATGATGTTTTTGTTCTCTGGTGCTTACTCATATTGTTTCACTCCTCTGCTATTGCTTTACCCATCTGAAATCTTCCCTCAAAGAACAAGAGCCACTGGTGTCACTCTTTTACAATTTTTTGACCACGGTCTTGGTATCATAATGACATTCCTATTACCTATCGGTATGGGTAATATGAAAGGGAACTTCTATCTATTGAATGGTGCTTGGAATATCTTGTTTGTACCATTGATCTATTTCTTCTTTGTTGAGACCAAGGGCCTCACTTTGGAGAAAATTGCAGACATCTTTGGTGATGGTGAAGAGGCTGCTAATGATTTCAAACAATCCAATATGATTGATGGTGTTGATTTACAATCTACAGAGTCTGATACTGAAAAAGTTCACGAGATTGTCCCAATAAAGTCATAATTATTCATTCAACTGGCCTGAATTTTGAAATCATTAGCTTATTTATTTGTTCTTTTGTTTTACTTCAATGAGCTTGATCATTAATTACCTCTTTATAGTGTCTATAGAAATTATTAAACGAGATAAACGTTAATAATAGCTTGTACCGTATCTAAACTCAAAGACCTAAACATCCTTACACCAATCCTAAATTTAAAATCTCAAATTTGCAACCAAATGGGACTCAAGTTACTTTAAATCTCTGTGTGTATCAATATATCGATACTAATATGGAATAATACTCCTATATATGCAAAACTCGGACCTCTATATTCAATTTGTCAGTTTCCGGGTTGAAGTAGTAGGTACTGTGGAATTTCAATAGTCGCTAATCAGTTAAATAATCTCAAAAATGTCAAACAACCTCCAAAAACTTCCTTTCTATCTAAATAACGGTAACTAATACAAAGATAAAGGTCTCAAAAGAAAGAACCAGCACTAGAAATAGCCAATTTATTGAGAGAAGAGTGATAATTTTATTATACACTCTTTGTTATCAGCACGTGACATATTTTTTTCGGCCGAGAGATAACAGCCATTTAACCGATACATCTATCAAGCTTCAAATGTTTAACAAATACACTTACAAGTTACAGTACCCAGAACCAACTACAAAATCGTGCTGAGTTTTATTGAAGGATATATTAAAAATGACGCACGGAGTCATGTCAACAGACATGACTAGAAGAAGATTAAAAAGTGAAATAAAGTAGAAGGTGTATAAGTGTAATTATTTTGTTTGAATTTTGAAGATACCGTTCTGTTCAATTCTTTTGAAAGTATCAATCAATTTATCCAACTCTTGTTCCTTTTCCTCCTCAGTCATTTCTTCAATTTGCTCACTTGATATATCAGCATTAGTCTTACCTTTAGAAATCTTGATGAATTCTAATTGTAATTTGATTTCATTATATTTTGACATTAATTGATCCCAAATGATATTGAATGAATCATGAGCTGAATTGGACCTCAGGTTTGTTATCTTATCAATACATAAGTTATTAGTAGTATATGTCACTACCTCATGTGTCTCTTCCAGAGATGATGATGATATGGTAATCAGAACATCTAAGACCAGTAAGCTCGGTAATATATCGTCAACAGCTTTCCCGCTGGACATTTGTAAGTTTATGAATGCGATTTCATTCTCTAGAAAGCATAATTTGTTTAACATGTAATTTTTCAATACTTCTATTTTCAATGAGATCAATATGTTTCCAAAATAACTTAAGATTTCATTGTACTGCGAAGATGCTGTCTTATTAGATTGAAGTATGTGATTATAATTGAGGTTGAACTTGTTGCAACTTAAGACAAAACAACTATCAATTGTTGACAATAGGCTATCATCGCTTTCTTTTAGTTGAATATTGATATAGTTGTAAATTATCTTCAAAATCTCAATGATCAAATTGTTCAAGTCAATGGAGTTCAAATCGCTCAAGGAAATAAAGTTGAGTAACTTTGAGGAGACCTTACAAACTGGTTCACTTATATCTAATGATTTATCCAATGATAACAAATAATAAAGTCTAAGGATTGGTAAATATGATTGAAGTTTATCATTTGAGTTGATTTGTTTATCTGAAATGGTATCTAACAAAGGTGACAAAATTTCCAACAAAGATATAAAGTCTATTTCTCCAGAAGTTCTTAATGGTTCATTTACAAGTAAGATATTTGACATAGTACTAATAAGTAATGATTTATCAGTGAAATTCTGCAGCTTAATCAAAACAAATATCAACTTATCAAACCCTGAAGGATTTACCCCATTCAAGAATGTCAAATTCTTGGAATAGACAGACCTTAGTTCAAGTATCTGCCCCGAGATATCATTAGTTTCTGGCCCATCATGCGACCTCTCAACAGCATCATATATCTTATTTATTATACTGTTTGATGGTGTAGTCATAGTTGAAAGGGTTGTTTAGATTTTAAATTTTAGATTTTAGATTGGAAGAAAAGGCGATGTCTATGAATAAATGGATGGACTTTGATGAACTGAGAAAGCTTTTCTCAAAGAGTGAAAGAGCTTTGGAGTCTGGTTTGAGTTGGTTTGCAATGATTTCAAGAGGCAGAAAAGTCCTTAGATCTGTTTAAATATCGTTTTCCTTGGTATATCTGTGGCAAAACTAGCAGATCTGAATCTGACTGGGGTATATGGCACTAATGAAAGATCAAAAAGATTGAGATCAAAAAGGATAAGTTGAGACAGGATTAATCACAAGTTCGCGCCTTTAACTTTGCAATACTGATACAGATCACAAGGTCAAATAAAAGCAAAATGAATCCCAAATGATCGAACCAGGAATATTTAGATACAAATCTCAGAAAGAATCAGGAATGTTGATAGATAAAAAACACAGAGAATGATTTTTACTTGAAACTCATCTTTTTTTTTTTTTTTTTATGGAAATTTAGGACGGGTCTAGGCTCAGGCGGTACGGGACACAGGGGTATACCGATTTTTACTACGAGAACAGGTCTGATATGTACAAATTGGATGTGCTGTTGGCCTTCTAAATTAGATACAACCTCTTACCCTTATGTATGCCATGCTTGGGACAGTTGTAGCAGTCACACTCGTCAGTCTGGCATTTACAGTCATGCTCTTCCTCCTCTTCTTCCTCGTCGTCCTCATCTTCAAATTCATCCCCATTATTATCTTCTTCGATTTCATTATGCTCATTGGTTTCCTTTCCATCATCGTTATTAGTAGCATGAACTTCAAGTAACTGCTCTTCTAGTGCTTTGGCAGCTTGCTCTATATCTCTTTTGCAATCAGCCACCACTCCAGGATAACTATTATGTTCTTGATTATTCTCTTCTGATTCTTCCCCCATGACATTAACACCATCGGATAACCTGATACCATTACGGATCCCATGTAAGTTACAATTATAGCAGCTGCATGACTTCCCACAGAAACAATCATCATCCATCATCCCCTTATAAAGCTCATCAATCGTCTCCAGGTTGATCAAGTCATAATCAATCATATTCTTCCTATCCGCAGATCCAGCTGAACGATGGTTATGATTATTATTATTATTATTATTATGACGGTTTGGGCTTGGATTGTTATTACCATTACCATTAACATTATAACCAATCACTTCACTCTCAGATATCTGTTCAATACCCTCATTACTATTGTTGTTGTGATTAGCATGCCCATTCAGGCTATTATTTCGCGTTCCAATGTAATTCATCGATCTTGAAATCGCAGGGTCAATAGCACTGAAATTATCAGATCCCATAGGAGTAACAGTAGGTGTAGATGCAGCAGATGAAGAACTACCATCGACTAAGATACCATATTCTCGTAATTCTTCATTGGTTCTATGGATAAGACAACTTGGACATGGACAATCGTCACCACATGCACATTCTTGTTGACAACCTGGTGCTTGGAAAACTTCATATATTCTTTCTTGTTTCTTCAATGTAGGAACCATGTTAGCATGATTATTTGAGAAATAGTTTGAACTATCAACATTGTTATTGTTGGCAGTAGTGGTGGTGGAAATTGGGTTTGGTTCATATGATTGATGTTGATATTGTGGAGCTGGTAATGTGTTAGAATTTGAGTCCTGTTGAGGATTTATGGAGTAGAATTCGTTTCTCATCAACTGTTCTATTGGAGGGAAATCAGTATTCCAAGTTGATAACTGTGAATGTAATTCTTGAGCACTTGTGAGGTTTGGAATTGGTGGAGGTAATGAGTTGTTGAGGAAATTTGTTGGCAACACCACTGAATTTAAGTTATTATTATCATTATGGGAAACGGAATGAGGATCAGGAAGATTGATGTTATTGTTGTTATTGAAGGAGAAGTGATAATTGAATTCATTCAGTTTAACAGTTTTCAACAGTTTCATTTGATTCTCTGTTGGGATCTGAGTCTTTGCAGAACAACAACTGGATACTTCTGAGTTAGCTTCTGATAATCTCTGCTTCTTTTGTGAACAACAACTGGAAGACATCACATGATTACTGTTATTGTTACTGTTATTGTTATTGATATTAAACTGACCCATCATTTGTCCATTGTAAGGACCAACATAGTCTAAATTACCATTATTGTATTCCACAAGTTCTTTCCTGCTAGCCTTAAGCCGTATCACAGTGTTTCTATCTGCGCAACTGCAAATCTTACTCGTACAACAACTTCTCTTGTCCACAGGTATTCTGGCCTTCTTCCTTCTACTGCAACATGAATTAATTTGAGGGTTTGACGTTATTATGGGATTTGTTGAAGAAAAGCTTTCCTCCATTTTTGTTTGGTTAATATCCTGACTCTGGGTATGGTTGATATCATTCGAGTTCTTTTGAGCTAATGAGAGACTGTTCAGAGCATCGTCAACGTTGTTGAAAAGAGTCACCTGGTCTCTGTTTAGCACCATCTCTGAAGCAGTGACAGCTATTCTATGACTTGTTTTCATTGACGGCCTTCCTCTGCTTCTGACCTTGACCAGCGGTCTGTGTGAATGTTTGCAAGTGGAGGACCTGTGGCCTCTGATACATTGTACACAGGCGTACTTCTCGCCATCCACCAGGATCATGAGTTGTTCGCGTGAAGCTTCTTGGATGTTCAAGGTCTCTGAACTGTGAGATGCTTTCAATACTGGCCAAACATACAAACCTGAGGTAAACCTGAATCTGATTCTGTTGCCAAATAGCCAGTGCCCTTGCTTGTATCGCAGCTTACATAATTTCTGGGAAGGTTTTTTCTGCAACGAGCAAATATTACTGGTTCTGGTCCTGTAGCTATTGTCAGTGAGGGCTGGTGTTATGGGTGGATAATGGGCACTGATTGGGCAGGTAGATGCTCTCATTGGAATTGAATTTGAGTTGTCACTTTTCAGGCTTTCTACTGTTGTGCCAGGTCGTCAATCTAACAATTCCTGCTTTCCTGGAGAAATTTCCCGATTAGGAAAATTACTATTTGGGGATAATATTCAATCTTTTTTTGATTTACCAATGGTATATACAGACAATGGAGGTTTATAGTCCAACTACATATTATATAGCTACTAAGTACATTCCTAAATAAACCACAGGGAATATAAATTGAATCTAGATAGAATTAAATAAAAAAGAATAAGAGTACAGACAAGTTAAAAACGGTTTAACGTCCAAACTTCTTCAACTCCAAATATCTGGCAAATGGATAAGAGATACCTGAGAATCCCATGGTTAACCACATGGCAATATCTCCACCATATTCACCAAAATGGGCAGCTAAGACACCAATATAGTATACTTGGGCCATACCAACAACAGCACCAGCAACCCCACAACAGAAGGCAAAGAGGGCAGCATATCCATGTGTCAATACAGCATAGTTGTTCCAATGATTCCAGTTATAATTCTGCTTCTTGGATCTCAAAGTGATTGGGATATTCTTTTCAGATTCAACATCATTATCATCATCAAATTCTAAAGTGAAAAGATGTAAGAAATATCTTCTAAAGATGATATTTTCCTCCAACAACATAATGAAATACATGGAAATCCAATACCCAATCATTGGTAAGAAATTCCCTAAAATTGTACTGAAGTGATTTCTTCCCACTAATGCACATACTAAATAAACAGCAGTGACTAAAATAGCCCATAACCATCTTGGAACCTTGGCTAACCAAATAGCTGTTAATTGAAGTGAAAATGCAGCAGAATAAGTATTGATGATATTGTTGGCAATCAATGAAAGTAATAGAACAATGGTTAAGAATTTACCAAACCCATTCCATCTACTGAATCCTTGATGTAATAGACCACCCATACCATAATTGGTATAACTATCACTATATTCTGTATCCACTGTAGCTAAAACATTCAGTATAACACCTAATACACCAACGAATAATGAAGGAAGCATGATACCAAAGAAGGTCAAAAGGAAAACTTGAGATGATGGGATATCTTCTGGGAAAAGGATATAATAATCTGAAGTGATTGAACCCCAAGTACCAGTGACAGAATAACCTAATGAAAAGAAGGATAGATAATTACCCTTGATGGTATTTGAATCAACAAATGAGTTATCAAATGTATCTAATAGACTGAATTTATTTGAACTTGAAATGTATAACAATAGGAAAGTGATAAAGACAGGAATCGAAATGTATTTTTCCACTCTCAATAATTGTTTAATACCAAAGATTGAAACAAGGAAACTTAAAATGGCAACAATAACAATACCAACACTTAATGGTATTTTATCATCAGAGACACTTTGTAATATTTGACCACCAACAACACAGTTAACCACTGACCAACCAACAACACCAAGACAACTAACAAGGGCAACGAATTTAACAAACCACCAACCAAACAGATATCTAGCGCTCACCATCTGTCTACAACCAGATTTAGGACCCATAATGGCACAATAGGCAGCAATACCGCAACCAATAGTCATGGAGACAAGTCCACATACCAATGATTGTCTAAAGTTCAACTCATAAACGATCGTACTTAGTACAAAAGTTGACATTGTTGATAACCCACCAGCAGCACTGAACCAAAAGGTCAAGATGTTGAAGAATAATCTAGCTCTAGATTCACGAGATCTTTCATATGGCTTTATACGATCAATACCTCTTGTTTCAACACCAAATGAGTCCAGTCTTTTCGACATCTTTGCTAGGAAACGAAACACTCTATATTTCTCAACTGGTTCCTTTTCATCAGAGGATTCTTTGTCATCAGTATTGATGCTGATGTTCTTGGTATTAGTGTTGTTGTTGTTGTTGTTGTTGACGTTGCTGGTGCTTGGGTCGTTTGTTGTGTTTGATATGTTCAGTTCTATGTCCTTGAGGAACATGGTATCATCCACCTTGGCAGATGAGGAAGCCATATTGTTATATTGTTAAGCTGTTAATTAGAAATCCAAATCCTGGGGTCTTTAGAGCAGTATTTCAAGGTATCAAGAAAGTGTTTAACTGATGATTTAAAAGGGTATATGTAAGTATGCGTTGATAATATGTAGCAAGATCTTCTAGTCTTATACTACCTGGACGCCTCAAGCTAGATGATTTCAAATGGGTGCTTTTCTTTATGAGTCAGGATTGTGTCTTTGTCCAGAGTGAAAAAGTGAAAAGTTTACCATATTTTTTTTTGGCGACTCCGAAACGGGTTTTTGCTCCAATCAAGCGCATGAAGTGCTCAAAGCAGGAGACGATGACGGCAGTTTTGTTAGTAGATATTACGTCTTTGTTACTATTTAGTGGCATTGTTGCACCTCACAAGTTGACTTCGCTCTTTTGGCTGACTCGTTTGGGTGTAGGACTCGATGTTTGGTGGGAAATGAGGTCCGCCTTTGGCCATAATGTGCCTGTTGTACATGTGAAGGAAACTACTACAAATGAATCAAAGCAATCGATTCTCATAAAACATAGCTCATATATGTACATTATAACATTATAACATCCTGCTGACTCTATTGTACTATTTATTGTACTCTTCTGTTGAACAGCTTTTTTTTCTCTCACGTGCTTTTTCTTTTTTGTGCTATTCGTTCTTCTATTTGAAACTTTCGATTTGTAGGATAGTATATTGGTAACTCTAGCGTTGTCCTAATATAGTAATAGTGGTAACAAATGTAAAAGTAATGTAAATAA
>JAKTWV010000033.1:114961-146385 GCA_030582235.1 Ruyongia ponderosae | reverse complement strand
AGTAACATCGCTGAAATCACAGTTGGAACCACCATTGTTGGCAATCAGATAGACTGAAGACCAAGGTTGATAACTTGCAGGAATCTTAACGGACCAGTATGGTTGACCAGCTACTCCAGCTCCATCTGTTTCTTGTGCAATACTTCCCTCAACGGACAAAGTGCTTAGAATAGAGACGATGCTTGAAGAAATTAACTGATCTGAGCTTGATGGAGTTGAGATTGAAGAAACTAGTTGATCTGAGCTTGATGAAGTTGGGATTGAAGGAGTGATTTCACTAGATGATCCTTGGGAAACTTGGGTTGATTCTGAGACTGTTGAGCTTGAGAAATCTAATGAATTTGAGAAATCGTCCGAAGCTTCTGATAATTGTGATGATGATGATTCTGATACTGATGATACTGATGATGACTCTGAAGCATCAATCGAGCTTGAAGGGCTCAGAATCCATTCACTCCATGAAGATTCACTGCTTGTTGGAGTATCAGACTCGACATAGTTTGAATAGCTCGAAGAAGTCAAACTAGAGAGACTGAAGGTCAATGCTGAACTAGAAGAAGTAGAGCTTGAGTTTGATAAAAGATATGAAGCATATCTAGATTCTGATGATGTTGGAGTTATTGTTATCGATGAAGAAGAGATCAATGAGTTTGAATCATATTTTGGTGAAGTTGAGGATATGGAGTCATCAACTGAACTTGAATCGGACAAACTTTGAGTAGAAGAAGAGCTTGGGATGGAACTTGATGGAGAAAGTATCCAATTTGAGAATGAAGAATCTTCTAAACTTGATAGACTTGATGAATCCAATGAATTTGAAGATGGATTTATTGATGAAGATTCTGATGATTCTGCTGCTGTTGATTCCAAGTTTTTTTCAGATCCTGATGTGGTTTGAAAATTTGAACTTCTTGAACTAGTACTACTACTAGGAGCCAAAATCCAATCCGACCATGAAGAATCACTACTGGCCTGGATGTCTGAAATAATGTAGCTTGAATAACTGGAGGAGATGATTGACTTTTTAGATGAAGTCAACGAAACGGGGAGGGAGGAAGAACTCGAGTTTGTCAACGAGGATGTTGAAAATTGTAAACTCGTGTCGTAGATTGAGTTTGAGAGTGAACTATTACTGAGAATACCCTGAGCATCTTTCTTGAAGAGAGAGGCCTCGACAGTGCCAGCACTGAAGAGTAGGGCTATTATCAGCAACGATAGCACGGTCTTTATTCGTGATAATCCCATTGTTCACTGGTAAGTTGTTTATTGTGAGTCTCTATTAAAAACAATGAAAAATAGTATAGAAGGACTCTATGGGTATTTAAAGATTCATGAAGCTGCTGTAGTATCCAGCCAGAGAGATCAATGGACCCAACCAAATTTATCCATTTGGATGAATAGTAGTAAAAAAATGTAAAAATAATGTAGAATAATAGAGCGATAGCATGTAAAAATGTAAAGTATGTAGGACTCTGGTAAGTTTTTTCACTATACTGGATACTGGATACATGTAGTAAATCATATCATATCCCAAGCCATGCACGACGACAGGAAGGGCGAGCAGTGAGTGCTGTTGGATTGCAATAGTGGTCAAAGCAAAATAGGTGGGAAGCTCTCCTTCAGGAAGGAAAAGGTATCAAACTAGCAGGCCAGTGACTGGCAAGCCGCGATACCATCAAGCACCGAAGATCTCCTTCTGGAAAGTCGAGACAATGAGATATGTTGGCAGATGCTGGTACATGTAGTGAATTTTCCTGAGAGTTTGAACTTTAGTACTGGATTGGATTTGGTTGGTTTTGAGGGATAAAGAAAGCTGGATATGATGAAGATCTCTAGATCCTCCAGATCTTGAGTTGTAGATCCCATCTCCGTATCACTTAGATGATAGAGCATGTCAACCTTGAACCTGGTCCTCCAATGTTGCTATGGTAGTCTTAAACTTCAACTGGAATGACCATGAAGATATAGGGTAATCCCACTGATCTGGTATTCTGGTATTCTGGTATTCTGGTATTCTTCTAAGTTCTGTATCTCCTTCGAGCTCTTCCAAAAAAATAAGACGAATTGGGAGCGGGACGCACATGTCCCGATCGGGAAGCGTGCCGGGACCGGAAAGGCAGACGGTTGCAGTATCTCGAATATCTCGAATATCTCGAGCAGCCATCTCAAAAATGTTGCAAGTTATGAGTTATGAGTTATGAGTACTTGTGCTCTGTCCACACCGATGTATACAGTTGTATTTATTGAACAACATTTCCCTCTGAATCTTTTCTCTTTTTCCGCTCCTTTCTCTCCTTCTTTTCAAAGTATTTGGTCGTCGTTGTTACCTATCTAGTATCAACTGATGGTAAGCACGTAAGCACTACACAGTTACACAGTTGAATAGCTGAAGGATTTGCACTCTGTGAGATCTCTGGGAGTATCAAGGGCATAATAGCATACTATCTCCAAGCATCAATCTTGCTGTTTTCATGGGGTCGATTGTTGTTGATCTTTTGATGATGTCTTGAACTGGCAAATGGGCAAATATATCAACTTATGAACCGCCTTGCTCTGATGATCTCTGATCCATAAAATTCTTCATTTTTATTCATGTTAAAAGATAAAAAACAATTCAAAGCTGGTAGACACTGGCATATAATCGTACCATCGTACAATCTTACAATCGACAGCTGGCGGTGTTTTGAACTTTTGATTGTTAGAGGTTAGAGATTAGAGATTCTAGTTGATTATCAGACTATATATCATGCTAGTGTTTTTCAATTATACTGCTATCCTGCTATCCTGATATCCTGATATACCACTGCTCTTCTACTATCTCAAGGCTACTTTTGTACTACTCTACTATTCTTGTAGACTCTACGGCTTTGCTACTCTGCTACTCTAGTATCTACAGTTATGTGAATAAAATAAAACCAACTCGCACGTACAGCTTACAGCCAGCAAATAAACAAATTAACAGTCTAACAGCTTTATTTTTCTTCACATTCTGGATGTCTGAATCCATTATTGGCATATTGGTTGTTGTAATTGTTGTAACTAGTTGTTGTAAGCAGTAGGCTGTAACGCTGTAACCATGAGTACCAGCTATAGAGGTTTCTAGCAGAGTAGTACAATGATTCCTGAATCCTGATACTGATCATAAGCTTATAAATTATAAAATTAAATAATTAAGTTCTCGAATAAATAGCCAAGACGTGAAGACCCCTTCACCCCTTCACTCTATCATCAAACTCAGGTGACAGGTCTCAAGACTCACAGTCTGTCTCACAGATTAAACAATCAACAATGGGCAAGAGATGAGCTGAGTTTGAGTTGTAGGCTATCAATTTGCAACTTTCAACTGACAAGCTGACAAGCTGACATTCTGACAAGCGTTGGAGTAAGGAGTAATTGGCTTCCTAGCTCCCTGGTTCTAGTTTCAACTTGCAGTGGAAGTTCACTGGATGTACTAGTTTTGGGCTCTTTTTGAACTCTTGAGTCTTGAACTAGTCAAACTGGTGGTAGCTCTCTGTCTTCTAGAATCTACAGTCTGTAATTGTTCATATATGGTTTGAACTTAACTTCACTTTGTCTCTGTCACTCTCTGGCACCCTGGTGCCATGTTGGTAGCTGGTAGCTAACTCGACATTGGACAACCGTATATGGCAGCATGGCAGCTCTCTCTTTATGGGCCGATAGTACGCTGCGAGAGCATGCCCTTCAGCACACCACACAGCAATGATAACACCGGTGATCGCTGATTGCGATCTTCAACCATTAACAAGTGCAGCAACGCACTGCAGAGAGACGTGGTGGCCGGTGCTTGAGAGTCGAGAGTCGAGTGATGGTTGATGTGGTTTGCCGGAAGCTGCTGCTGGAGGACACCTGGACACCACTGTGGCTGGTTAAGTTGTGAGTGATATAAGTTGAGGGTAGACTGTCTCTGCTCTTTGGACTGATGAACAGATGAACAGGATTCTACTCTACTGTACACCTTTCACTTTCATATGAGCTGATCTTGTGCTTTCAGATTATATATGAAGGCTCTGGTGGCTTTTATATAATGTAGCTGATCATCTCTTCGAATCATCTGTCTATTAGTTGTAGAATTCTAATTGTGACTTTGCGAATGATCTTTGATCAATGATCATTGATCAGGCTTTTCCTGTCAGGATATAAGGACACATTTAGGCTAAAATATAAATATTGTGTATTCAGGTTTGATATAATTGACATGGTATCTGGTATCTACTCAGTAATAAGTTATATCGAAGTGGCCCTTGTGTACGCTTGCTTGACTTTAATCTGATCTCAGAGGTATAGAATTCACAAGATCCTGATAAATCCTCCCAGAAGCCAGGACTAAGAGGTAGGCTAGCACAAGGGCATTGTGTATAGAAAATTGGAATACCTTCATTCTTCCTTCTATCTCAATAAAATGTGACAAAACGCCAAATACTCCAGACATTCAGTTTGACTTATACTACTGACCTTGTATCTACCTTCACAATTGCCACATTTTGTATCTGTCACTAAGTCCTATTCTATATCTCTACCAAACATGAGATCTGTGTATACACTCTCTTTCTTTCTGTTTCGCGTGGGCTGCTCGATATATATTCTGAACTCTGAATTCTGATTGGTTCAATTCTCATTTTCATTGAAACAAATTTTTTTTCGCGTTTTCAGATTTTGCCAATTAGACTTCCTAAAGTGGAAATTTTCACCCTTGGAAGGAGTTTGCAGTTAATCCAGAAGAAGAACTATTTCATATCGTTAGATTGGAGCTGGTGTATGATATATGGAACTAGAAATCACCTATTTCTCTCTTCTTTCCCTCTACTCTATTCATACTACTCATTCTGAACTTATACTCTTATTATAAAGTCCAAACTTACAAGACAGAATCACGAACCATACCATTCAATTATCATCAATTCTACCCAGCCATTAATATATTGCTTTCCTGCTTGAAGAACCCCCTAACATCTAATAACTAATAACTAATATCAAACTTCTTCATCACCCACCAAGCATCGTCATCCATCAATCATCATAAACATAATCATCATGTCAACAGCTTCAGAACAAATCATTGCAGAACAAATCTTGAAGAGAGCTGAATTAACTAGATTGACCCAAAAGTTGAAAGTCAAACTATCCAAGATAACAAAGCCAAAGACATTCAACATACATAAGAGTCATGTCACTATAGGAAATCAGATCCAACAGGGACAACAACACCAACAACACCAACAACAACAACATTATCATTACGGTGGACAAAGACAAGCTAATGTTTCAAGAAAGCTAGTCAAAAACATCAATCTGATCCCATCTTCACCAATCTTAATGGTCCCAAAGACTCCTCCACCTCCATCCAGTGCCAGTTTACACTTTTCATCTTCTTCAATATTGTCAAACTCCACCCTAGGATCATCTGCTCCATCTTCTATCAGTCAAGCACAACAACAACAGGGTAGTGGTAAATTCCTGAACGCGTTAGATGCCTCTAAGATCTTCCAAACACCTTCGAGATCCTCACAAAATGGTAACAATAACGATGAAGGTGCCGACCTGTTGATGTATCTCGCCACTTCACCATCACCTTATAGATTGCCTGGCCATTCTACTCCAAAGTATTCCAACATCATGCACACATTGATGTCCTCCTCCACCTCTTCTTCAGCTGCTGCATTGACCGCTGCTGTGTCAGCTTCGAGCTCAACAATAGCAGCTGCCACTACAAGGTCGGGTTCAGCTCCTTCTCCATCACCATCTTTGACTACTGCTGCTTTAAGATCAACTCGCTCAAATAATAACAATCATCATCATCATCATCATCTCCATCAACTTAATATTGACGATATCTCTGGTTCTCCAAAGATGAGAAGCATATTGACTAATACAAAGAATGGCACAGCTATCACAAAACAGAGCCATGGCAATAACAACAACAACACTAGTCATACAAATACTACAATCACCATCACCAACCCAAACAACACCACCAGCATCCCACTTTTGAAACCAACAACCAACACATCATCATCATCATCATCATCATCATCAACAACAACAATGCAACCACCTCTCACATCCACACCAAGCACACTGCTCTCTGACAGCAAGCTGCTGACAACGCCCTCCTCCTCTTTGACGACCAGATACATCAATCCAAACGTCAAGAAGACACCGCGTAACAACTTCAACCTCAGCGACTACGTGCTCTTCAGTCCTAGTCCCTCGTTCCAGCTGAAGAAGTGAAATGTGGTGGTTGGTATATAATATTAAATACAACTCATGAATGGTTTATCACCCCTGTAGCACTTCACCTGCTTCACCTGCTTCACCAGCAAAGCCTTCCGAGAAAGTCTAGACCTTCGCCAAAACAAAACAAACGAAAAGAATAAAAAAAAATAAACAACTTTCTCCTGAACTGCTAAACACATAAACAAACACAAGATCACTAGTCACAAGATACCCCTGGGTCCCATAGCTGTTCGCACTCACTTATATTATCACTCCTCTCCCTATAGCTATATCCTCCATCTCATCCACTTTGCCAGAAAGAAAACCCTACTCTCTCTCCACAGCCTCCCATCTTTTTTTTTTTCCTCTTGAAACGGACCTTTTTCTTTTTCTCTCTTTACACATAGTATTGAAGAAAACTCACATCAGATCTCACCTTTCAAAAGCTCATCTCATCCCAAGATCCAATCTTCTTAGTTCATATACTACTTAGATCTCAAGTTTCCAAAAATTCTTGCTTAAAAAGTTCATATCATTATATCACGTTAAGTAAAGTACCTGTTGTTTATTATTATTTGAAAAAAGTTATTATAAAAAAGAGAATACAGATCAAAAGAAAAATTTCAACAAAACAATGTTCATATTACCAATCTTAGCCCTTATACCCCTTATCAAGGCTGATACCTTCACATCCTATGGCTGTTATGCCCTTGCAGACATTGAGAGCTATTTGACTTCCATGGGAACATACACTTATCAAACAAGCTCGTATTGTGAGAATCAATGTTCAGGTTATGCTGTTGCTGCCACTTTTGATGGTGGTGAATGTTACTGTGGGAACGAATTACCAAGTGATTTGACCTCTGATTCAAGTCAGTGTGATGTCTCGTGTAATGGGTATGGTTCAGAGATGTGTGGTGGTGCTGAATATGCTAGTGTTTACGTTACTGGGAATGAAAAGTTGGTGGACTCAGATTCAAGTTCAAGTTCTTCCTCTACTTCTAAGTCAACTTCATCTACCAGTACCAGTTCTACTTCTTCATCATCAACATCATCAACATCTGAAACTACATCAACTTCATCAACTTCATCATCAACATCATCTACACCTGTTGTAGCTACTACATCTTCTTCATCCAAGACTACAGCAACCACCTCATCCAGCTCAAGTTCCACAGAAGCCACAACAAGCTCATCTTCATCTATAACATCTACCACATCACAACATGCTTCGGTCTTATTAACAACACAAGTATCAGTTGTGACAAGTGTGATTTCAGCTTCTGATACAATTGTCACCCAGACTCTGGTTATAACTGCATCAACTTCTTCATCTTCATCCACCTCTACTGCCACCTCCACTTCATCTTCTGAAAACAAGAGTACAACTTCTAAGAAATCATCAATTTCCAAGGGTGCTATTGCTGGTATAGTCGTTGGTGTTATAATTGGTGTCCTCATTCTCATTGCTCTAATCTTTTTCTTCTGTGTCTTCAAGAGAAGATCACAAGATGATGAAGATGATGAACACTCATTCCATGATTCCGACATGACCGAAAAGTCCAACTCATTTGCTGATAACACACTCAACTCACAATCTAATGCCGCTGCTTTGGCCACCGCTACAAAGATGAATGAATTTGGATTCATCCCTCCAAACCTAAACATTGATTTCGGTAACAAGAGATTCAGTAATGGTAGTTTACCAGACGCAAGAACTGAAAAGATCCTGAGAGTCGTGAATCCAGATAACGAGTCAACATTCAATGATGCCACTTTGCACAATGAAGAGTATGATGATATCAATGAAGAAAACGAAGACGGTGATGATGATGATGATGATGATGAAGATGACGACGACGATTATGAATATGACTTCACATCTGGTGTCAATATGGGACATGATGGTAATACAGACGATGCACAGATGTCAAGTGATAACGATGAATATGACGATGCTCATGATAGTTTTGAAAAATTCAGAAATGAGTTTATGAAGAATGCCTAAGTTGGGTACTCGTAAACTTTTAGGTGTCGTGTATTTTTGACCCAATTAGTTTCTCCATAATCAAATTTCAAGGGTCATTTCCTTTGATTCAACATCAGTTTCTTTTTTGCTTAACGTTATCTCATTGCTTTGTTTTCAATTATCATTATACTTCTTCTGCCTCCCCTCAACTGCATATATTACACTACTACACTACTCATGTCTCTCAAGAACGAAACATGTCTCTTTTTTCCCATTATTATCATATCAACATCACTGCTAATTAGCTATGCCACTATTTTAACTATTACCATTCAGCTCTTTGCTTACTTACTTACTTACTTACTTACTTACTTACTTACTTACTTATACCCATATTTCATTATTTTTAACGCGTTTAACATCCACATTGCATGATACATATTACCACAATAACACATCAAGCCTTTTTAATCACTTATAGTACGAATTTTTTTCAATACTAATTCTTTTTCCTCTCCCCTTCTTTTTGTGCAATTCTTTTCAACTTTTTATATATGATCTAAAAAGTGTCATTAACCCAGCATGTTCGTAAAACTGTCGTAATATTGAGCCTGGATTATATCCATATGCTATTCACCGGTCATTGGTTCACCAAAATCACTGATGGCACTCGATCAGCTATTACATGGCTTCCATTCAGTCGGTCTGCTTCTTTGGTTTTCGAACTGGTCTCAGGTGTCATGTTTTTTGTTTTTTTACAGTAAAGTACTAGCTGATATACTGTTGAACTGCATTTTTACTCTATTAATTAGAGATCTAAGTGAGCCAATTTGGTCACTTCTGGTTTGTTTATCTGAAGGAGATTGTAGTTGATCCTGTTTCTACCTTTTTTACCCCCGTTTCAAACTCATTAATGGCCTTTTCTCAAATTGATTTTGGAAATTTTCATTTATTCTGTGTTAAAGCAATAGGTACTGTGGAATTTCGAATATCGTTAAATTGCAAAGATTATTTAAAAAGTCAACTTAATCATCAATTTTTTTGATTCGAGCTATCAAATGGATACAAAAATATGAAATAAGTGATGTATGCAATATATTAAAGAGTTTTTATTACTTTTAAAGTTTTTTTTGGCTTGATATTTAGTTGTTTATGTTATGGTTACGAGCCCCTGTACCACTCAAGCACTTACGTTTCATGAGACCATGGACAGGTTCAACTGGTTTAATAAGACAATGGGTTTAATATCACAAAGCAATCCGATCTGAGGCTAACTAAAATCCAGAAGGATTGTAAGCTAATTTAATCACTGAGCTTCGGTACAACCAACATATCAAGCTCCAGCGGCAAATCGCCATGGCAACCAGCATATCTGTGTCCTGTACCAATTGTCGGGTAATTGTTGAAAATTACTCCCAAAAAAAAAATTGTCGAAATGAAAAAAAATCAAAAAGTGTTATAGAAATCATTGGACTTGAAGTAGGAGAGTCAGATCACACGGTACAGCATTATGTCCTTCCTAACCTCTGCCGGGAAAAGGTTTCAAGTAAACTACAAGAACTGGTCTCCAAGAAAATTGAGAGCTCTTGAAAGCAAATTAAAACAAGCACAACCAGACTTTATGAGATCTGAAATAAGAATCAATATGGCTGAAGATGAACAGATATATAAAGACGTTAAAAAATTGCAATACTTGGTTGGTGATAGAGTTGTGATAGTCAGAGGTGAGAAAAAGGGTGCTATCTGTAAAGTTTCCAGACATGTCGAAGGTCATGGTTACGTTTTAGATGAAAATGGACCAACAAAGGCTGTTGCAATCCCAAAGGAACTATGGTTGAAGAACCAAAACACACATTTAATCACTTATCCTGTACCTGTTACCATTGATGACATAAGACTAGTGGCAGATATTGATGATGAGAATGGAAACACCAAGACTGTTGCTATAGAAAATATTGAATTCAAGAGTTCATACTACGATCATGACTATAAAAAAGTAATGCCAACCAGAACAGTTTATGGTAACCCTTCATTGGTTATTCCATGGCCAAAACCTGAAGCACAAGAAGAAGGTCCTATAAGTACTTCTGTGGAAGATGTAAACGAAAGAACTTACTATCCAGAAAGTTTGTTGATTAACGTTGTTCCAAATGATGCCATTAGAACAATTAGAAATATTTACAGTAAATACAGAAAGTACAAGCTATCTAAATCAGAAGCTGAAAGATTGAAACAGGCTGAACCATTAGTTTCACCAAAGACTCAGGCATTAATAGACAAGATGAATGCATACAAATTAGAGAAGTTGGGTACTTTGAATCCACCAAAGGAAAACATTACAGACGAAATGAAGGTCTTTATTGGTAAGAGGGTTAAAGAATATCTTGATGAGAAACAAAAGAATCCTCAAGTTATATATGAACCAAGATTTGAACTGGAGAAGGAAATTCAACCTCATGAGAACTATGACTTGGAACAACATGATAAGTTACAATCATTGACTAGAACAAGATTTACTAGAATCCCTGCCAATAGAAAATTAAAGAAGAAGGACATCTTCGAAATCTCAAGAAGAGAAAAGATAAGAAAACAAAGATATCTTTCCAGAGATCAAACAAGCGCTTGAGTTAAAAAAAGTGATTGAAGATAGTCACACTGACCAACTTCTTTTATGAAAATCATTACTATTATGAAAAAAGGTTATGATAGAATTTTATGTTTTTTTGAATGTATATAGGGCATTATCATTAATGGAGTTTTTGATAAAAAACAAATATAAAATATGTCAACCAATGGGATCGTAGATATACGTTTTTGCGAATAGTTTAGAATGCATTATATTGAGGTTATCGAATTGAAATAATTATTTAAAGAGATTATTATAACTTTTCATACTCTAATTTACCTTCCAACTTCTTAACTTCTGCCACCTTTCTTACAGCCTTCAATAAATCATTTTGTATGATATAGTCTCTATCAGCTCTAATGGCAAAGAACCCACCTTCTGTAACAACATTACGAATATCAGCACCATTGAAACCATCACTCATCTTCACCAATGCTTCAAAATCAAATTCCCCTTGTTTGGATATCTTGGCAGTATGAATCTTGAAAACATCCAATCTACCAGTTTCATTAGGTAGTGGAATCTCAATCTTTCTATCCAATCTACCAGCTCTTAGCAAGGCAGGATCTAATGTATCTGGTCTATTGGTAGCCATAATGACCTTTGTTTGTCCCAAGTAGTCAAAACCATCCATTTGATTTAACAACTCCATCAATGTTCTTTGGATTTCACGATCAGCAGAAGTACCTTCACTGAAACGACGACCACCAATGGCATCGATTTCATCCATGAATATAATACAAGGTTCATGTTCCTTAGCATAACTGAACATCTCTCTAACTAATCTGGCAGATTCACCAATATACTTATCGACAATGGCAGAGGCAGGACTGAAAATGAAGTTAGCACCAATGGTAGCTGCAACAGCCTTTGCCAATAAGGTCTTACCTGTACCTGGTGGGCCATATAATAAAACACCCTTTGGTGGTTTTATACCTACTCTTTGGAATAATTCTGGGTTCTTCAAAGGTAGCTCAATGACTTCCCTCAATTCTCTGATCTGCTCATTAAGACCACCAACTGTACCAAAGGAAACTTCATCTGGTTTGAATGTCGTCATATTATAAACTAATGGATCAACTTCTCTTGGTAAGATTCTCATGATAGTTAAAGTGGTCATATCTAATGCCACTCTAATACCTTGTTTCAACTTTTCCTTTTTGATAGAATTTCTGCAATTGACAATATATCTAGGACCTGAACTAGCCTTGACGATGAATCTTTCGTCATCCAATTGTTTTAAGACCTCACCAACCACTTGACCAATACTTTGTAATGCCTTGATATCATTTTCAGTCTTTTCGAAATCCTTATTCAAAGCCCGTATACCCAATCTCAAATCCTTTAAACGAGAATCCCATTCTCTATGCTCCAACAACTTATCCTTAAATTTTGATAAAGCTCTGTCTCTTGCTGGATCAACATTGGCAGCTTGTTCTGGAGCTTCTTGTTCTTGTTGTGGAACTGATTCATCATCAGCATTCAAAGCCTGTAAAAGGGGATCGTTTTCTTCACTCATTGCTTGTTATTTGGTGATATATATATGAACTGAAAACACACACAATAGTTGCTTAACGGGTCAATTGAAGTGATATCTATGTTTGATTGTGTTATGATTTCCTGAGGTAAATTTGCCACTTAAAATCAAACATCGACAAAAATCCCAAAAATCTCAAAAAAGCGCAATTCCGAGGGTTAACACGACTTCCGAGGTTTCCCGGATTCGACAGCTGCAATAAAATTTTTGGTCAAGTTACTCACTGTCAAAGTATCATCAAGACAAAGAGCTCAACATTCTAAGATATAATGGAGTTTCATGCTGTTGTCTGTTGTGGTAAGGGTGAGAACCTGAGTCCATTTTCCATGGCCAAAGAAACTGGTATTCCAAAGGCTCTGATGCCAATTGGAAACAAACCAATGATTGAATATGTTTTGGAATGGTGTGACAAAGCTCCATTCAGAGCTGTCACAGTGGTTTGTGATTCAATAAGTTCCATAGAGATCACTGCTTTGATAGAGGCATATAAGCCAAAAAGAGATTCATCCATTCATTGCCCAATAAATATAATCAAATTCGATGGTGAAGCTACTGGTGAAATCATGTCGTATTTCATTGATAACTCCAGCAGTCTATTGTTTTTACCTTGTGATTTTATCTCTGATTTACCTCCACAAGTCCTTATTGAAGAATATAGAAATAGAGATGAGAATGATATGGCAATGTCCATTCATTATTTGAATCCATTTGAAAGCATAGACAAGAAGAACTTGACAAATTACTATACAATCTATTCAAAGGAAGATCATCACTTATTAGATATTTACTCCAAAGATTCAGTTGAGTTATCTAAATTCCTAGAAGTTAGAACTCAAATGGTATGGAGATACCCAAACACAAATGTTTCAACTAAACTATTGGACTCATTCATATATTTTTTTTCACCAAACTCTTTGAGAGTTGTCAAAGAAGAGATTCCAGATTACAAGCAAAAATCTATGACTAAACTACTGAGAGATTTAGCTCGTCGTTCATGGAGACATTCTGAACCAAAGGAAACAATATCGTTCTTGGTTCTTCCTCAGCAATGTACATTCATTAGAGCTGATAATAACCCTGCATATATGGAAGCCAACCGTTACATCATGAGACTGAAGGCAAAACATGAACAACAACCAACACAAGCCAAAGAAAAGGGTGCAGCCACCATAGGTATTGACTCTGTTGTTGGTGAAAACACGAAATTGGGAGAACGTACTAGTGTCAAGAAGACTGTTGTTGGTAAGAATTGTAATATTGGTAAACGTTGTCGTTTGACAGGATGTGTTATCTTGGATGATGTGACATTAGAAGATGACTCTGTACTGGAGAATTGTATCATTGGTAAAGATGCCTTGATACAAGCCAAAGCCAGATTGACCAATTGTAATATTGAAGGTGGATATACTGTTTCTAAAGGCTCTCAGATCAAGGGTGAAACATTGACCAACATTTTCATAGAAGGACAAGAATACGAAGACTCATCTTCTGAAGGATCTGAGTCTGAGGGATTTGATAGCTATGACGAAGAGCTTGATGAAGAGTTTGAAGATGATGGACTCTTTGATAGATGAATCGTATTTCTCTCAACTTGATCTAGACGTTTATCTTCAATACAAACATCAATAAATTGAGCATTGGACGTATCTTGGCGTAGCGCTAGCTGTACTAGCTGCATTATCGGAGATAGAACAGCCTAACATGAACTTATGGGCGTAGATGAGGCCTTGTAACTGCTTCAAGTTGTAGCCTTTTGCCTGGGTAACCCTACCGACTTTTGACTCGTCCGTCACAAACTTGACAGAAGGTCAGAAAAAATCAAAGAAAAACAAAAAAAACCAACCAGAATCTCTTTACTTTGTTAAGATCCAAAAATCAATTTGCTTACAGTGATCAAAATGGCTGAATCAAAAACTATTGTTCTTGAGAACGTAAGTACTTTACAACATTCAAGCTATATTCATACATCTATTGCTGCTTTTTTTTTCGAGAAGACTTGCCCATGAATAACAGCCGCTTTTTTGTGTTTGCGTGTGTGACTAACAAGAAAATTCGCCATTGGAAATAGACTGCTCGTAGAGACACCTTGATTCAAATTGAAAAGAAGTATCAAAAAGTTTGGGCTGATGAGAAGATCTTTGAATTAGATGCTCCTACTTTAGAAGAGGAACCAGTTGAGGTTGATCCTGAATTCTTACATGAGAAATACCCAAAGTTCATGAGTTCAATGGCCTACCCATACATGAATGGTGTTTTGCATGCTGGTCATTGTTTTACTTTATCCAAGGTTGAATTCTCTGTTGGTTTTGAACGTATGAGATCCAAGAGAGCTCTTTTCCCATTGGGTTTCCATTGTACAGGTATGCCAATCCGTGCTTGTGCTGATAAATTGACCAGAGAAGCTGAACTATTTGGTGATGACTACTTGGGTGCTCCAGCTGAAGACGAAGAAGAACCAGAAAAGCCAAAGGAACAAGTCAAGTCTGAAGATGTTTCTAAATTCAAAGCCAAGAAATCTAAGGCTGTCGCTAAGCAAGGTCGTGGTAAATACCAGTTTGAAATCATGTTACAATTAGGTATTGCTCGTGAAGATGTCATTAAATTTGCTGAACCAAACTACTGGTTAGACTACTTCCCACCATTATGTGAACAAGATTGTAACAGTTTTGGTGCCCGTATCGATTGGCGTCGTTCCATGATCACCACTGATGTTAATCCATATTACGATGCCTTTGTTAAATGGCAAGTTACCAGATTGAAAGAAATTGGTAGAATAAAATTCGGTGAAAGATATACTATTTACTCTGAAAAGGATGGCCAAGCTTGTATGGATCATGATAGACAATCAGGTGAAGGTGTCACTCCACAAGAATATACTGGTATCAAGATCAGAGTTACTGAATTTGCTGACCCATCAGTCGCTGAAGGTTTAGATCCATCAAAGCCTATTTTCTTAGTTGCTGCCACTTTGAGACCAGAAACCATGTATGGTCAAACTTGTTGTTTTGTTTCTCCAAAGATTGATTATGGTATCTTTGACAACGGTAACGAATATTTCATCACCACTGAAAGAGCCTTCAAGAATATGTCATACCAAAAAATCACCCCAACAAGAGGTGATTACAAGGCTGCTAAATTCGTAAATGGTAAAACATTGGTTGGTTCCAAGATCAAAGCTCCATTATCTGTTTACGATGAATTAAGAGTCTTACCAATGGAAACTGTTCTGGCTACTAAGGGTACTGGTGTCGTTACATGTGTTCCATCTGATTCTCCAGATGATTTCATTACCACCAAGGACTTACAAAACAAACCTGAATACTATGGTATTGATGCATCATGGGTCAAGGAAGCTTTCCCAATCATTCACACTGATAAATACGGTGATTCCTGTGCTGAATACTTATGTAAAGAATTAAAGATTCAATCACCAAAGGATGCTATTCCATTAGCTAAAGCCAAGGAAGCTGCTTACAAGGAAGGTTATTACAACGGTACCTTATCTTACGGTAAGTATAAGGGTGAAAAGGTTGAAGTTGCTAAGCCAAAGGTTAAAGCTGATTTAATCGCTGCTGGTGAAGCCTTCGTCTACAATGAACCAGAATCAGTCGTTATGTCAAGATCTGGTGATTCTTGTATTGTTTCATTAGAAGACCAATGGTATGTCGATTATGGTGAAGAATCATGGAAGGCCCAAGCCTTGGAATGTTTAGAATCAATGCAAACATTTACCCCAGAAACCAGAAATGCCTTTGAAGGTGTTTTAGATTGGTTGAAGAACTGGGCGGTTTGTCGTACTTATGGTTTAGGTACTAAATTGCCATGGGATGAAAAATACTTGGTTGAATCATTATCAGATTCTACAATTTACCAAGCCTACTACACAATTTCACATTTCTTGCACTCTGATTTCTATGGTAAAGTTCCAGGTTTATTAAACATCAAGCCAGAGCAAATGACCTATGATGTTTTTGACTATATCTTCACCCGTCGTGAAAATATTGAATCTGATATCCCAATCGATGCTTTACAAAGATTAAGAAGAGAATTTGAATACTTCTATCCATTAGATGTTTCAATCTCAGGCAAAGATTTGATTCCAAATCATTTGACTTTCTTCATCTACAACCATACTGCTATTTTCCCAAAGAAGTACTGGCCTAAGGGTATCAGAGCCAACGGTCACTTGTTATTAAACAACAACAAGATGTCCAAGTCCACTGGTAACTTCATGACTCTAGATCAAATTGTCAAGAAATTCGGTGCTGATGCCTCAAGAATTGCATTAGCTGATGCTGGTGACAGTGTCGAAGATGCCAACTTTGAAGAATCAAGTGCCAACGCTGCTATTTTGAGATTGACCACTTTGAAGGAATGGTCTGAAGATATTGTTAAGGATATTGATTCATTAAGATCTGGTGAATTCAACTTTTTCGATACTACCTTTGAAAACGAGTTGAACGATTTGATCGAAGAAACATACAGACAATATGAGTTGACCAATTACAAATCTGCTCTTAAATATGGTTTGTTTGATTACCAAACCGCTAGAGATTATTACCGTGACTCTAGTGAAGTAATGCACAAGGATTTAGTTTTGAGATATATTGAAACTCAAGCCTTATTATTGGCCCCAGTTGCTCCACATTTTGCTGAATACATTTACCGTGAAGTTTTAGGAAAGAGCGGTTCTGTCCAAAGCACCAAATTCCCAAGAGCTAACAAGCCAGTTGATATCAAGGTCACTGAATCCTTAGAATACATCCGTTATTTGACTAGATCCATCAGAGAAACTGAAGGTGCGCTGTTGAAGAAGAAGAAGGGTAAAGTTTCTGATATTGATGCTTCAAAACCAGTTAAGTTAACCATTTTTGTTTCTGAATCATTCCCTGAATGGCAAACTGCTTACATCGAGTTAGTTCGTGAATTATTTGAAAAGCAATCATTAAATGACAACAATGTTATTAAAGATAAGGTTGGTAAAGATATGAAACGTGCTATGCCATTCATCTCCAACTTGAAGCAACGTTTAACAAAGGAATCTCCAGCCATTGTCTTCAACAGAGAATTAAACTTTGATGAAGTGGAAACCATTAAGTTAGCTATTGAAAACGTCCAAAAGGCTGCTTCTCTGGTAAAGGTTCATGAATTAGAAGTTATTACTTTCAAAAACGGTTCAAAGGTTGGTAAGAATGTCTTAACTGGTGAAGAAACTCCAATTACTGTCACTGGTAAGATCATTGATTCTGCCGTTCCAGGTCAACCAGGTATTCTGATGACCAACATTGAATAAGCTTGAATAACTGGTCTTTCATTCTCTTCGTTTCCTCCTGTTATTTACTTTTTGCTACATAGAGATTGTTTTGTTTTTTTGCCTCTATTATTGCTCATCATCTAAAGTTTTTGATTTTATTTGATCATCTACTTTCAGTTGATTTATCATCTGAAAAAATCTCATGAAGCTTGCATCACCCATTATTGCTTGGTTAGGTTTTTAATTTATCTATACTTCAATTACGTCTTCCAGGTTATATAATCAAACGGATATGATTGATTGAAAGTTATTGCCTTATATGATACTAATCATACTAATAATACATATTAGATTTGAAATTTGAACTGAAATATTTTGATCATGATTAGATTTTGTATTGATTTAGTACTAAATAATTATTGTAGGAACTTTATATACAGATGTGTCAAAATCAATTCAACTCTACTTCTTTTGAACTTTTCAAACTTATATCATTTATTCTTCTTTCTTTTCATCAGTTGGCTCATTGTTCTTTACATGACCTTCTAAAGTTAAAGATAAATATTGAGAAGAAGCTTGTAAAGTTTGAACTAAACCAGCACCACTCAACATTGTCAAAATACCAGCCAATTCACCATGTAATTGTGGAAGGGATGGTAAATCTTTGAATTGATCAATCTTT
Organism: Ruyongia ponderosae; assembly: GCA_030582235.1. Classification (NCBI taxonomy): domain Eukaryota; kingdom Fungi; phylum Ascomycota; class Saccharomycetes; order Phaffomycetales; family Wickerhamomycetaceae; genus Ruyongia; species Ruyongia ponderosae. Next base: position 128,083 of record JAKTWV010000033.1, on the reverse strand, counting down.
TCAACTGTGTATAGTTCGTTATTGACTCTACCACCAACTAAGAACAATTTTTCATTTGCAGCACTTAAAATCTTTAAAACTTTCTTAACAATGGCTGGATCAGTTTCTTGAATTGAAATTAAGGCTGTAGGACCATATAATAAGTGATCAAAATCGGTCTTGTTTTCTAGACATCTTTCATAAGCTTCAATACTGAATGGATTTGGTTCATTTTCAGTTCTCAAATAGGCTTGTAGTAAACTACTCTTTACAATCTTCAAGTTGGCACCGGCATCCTTGATTTGTTCTCTGAATGTATGACTGTCATTCATCAACAAGTTATTATGATGGACAAGAAGCACAACAGCAGAATTCTTGAATATCTTTCTATATTGGTTCATTAGGTAAGCCTTTCTTGAGACAGGAGTTTTGACAAATGTCTTTGAAGGATCTATGTTTTCAAGAGTGTTTGTGCCTGTGACCTTAATGGCCCTCTTGTTTGGGAACTCAGCCCATACTCCAAACAATCTGGTCTGGGTTGTTGTGTGTGTGTATGTGAATGGTTTTAGAGCGATGGATGCTCTTGTGAGTAGTCTGGAAGACATGTTAATATAGCAGCTTACTGGTCGCCAAATTAGATAATCTCCTGCAAAACTCAATAAATTTTTCACTTTTGTCGAGAAACTGGCAAGACTCAGAAATGTCCGGGTGTTTTGGTCTGATTACATAATCTTTTCAAAATATAAACAAAAGTAAAATTCTCAGTGATAAGAAGAAGGCAAGCACTGCAGAGAGTCAATGCAAGAATCGCCAATAAAGTCTCCGTCAAGCCTGATGTCGGCAGGAACATCGCCTACAAGGTATTCCAGGGCAACACATCTCACAGAGTTTTTCCCATACCTGAATGGGGCTCCAGTGATCAATCCGAGCTCAAGCTTCAACTTGAACAACAACAATAACAACAACATCAAAAACAGCAACAACAACAGCAACAACTCACCTTCATCAACAAGCAACGTTGAGGCTGAAGGTACATACAGGGGTAGAGTACCTAACAGACAGCCATCATTTAGTAGCACAATGCACTCGTTGAATTCCTACAACTCATTTGCTCCTTCAACTTTAGACTTACATACTTTGGTTACCAAGACTGATATAATGCAAACAAGCGAGTGCTTCAACGAAATATTGAAAACTGCTGATGTATACAAAGATGCCCTTTTGAAAGTGAGTGAAGCAGCAGCAAATTTTGCCATGGCTTTGGAAAGTGGTGCTAAATGTAAAGGTGCAGGAACTGCGGCAGATGGATTATTAACAACAAGTGGTCTATACTTTGTTGTAGCTAACCACCAGCAAATACTAGCGCATAGCATACAAGAATCATTTGAAGTTCCAATCAAGAAAGAAATACAGAAGTTTAGCACCAAAGTCATTGAAAATGACGACTATTTTAGAGATAAAATTAGAGATAAAGTGATTGAATTGAAAAGACAAGAAAGGGAACAATTGAAAATTGCAAAAGCCAAATCAAGAAACTTGTTAACATATAAATCGAAATTGTTGAAATTAACCTCAAATATTGATGAGATTGATAGAGTGAAGCATGACTACTATCAAAATACTTTTGATATTGTGCAAGATACCTCGAATGTTTTGTTACATAATTTAGGCTCAATAGTGAGGGCTCAAGTGGAGATTTCTGAAGGGATTGCAAGAAAGGGATGGTCAGGAGGAGGATTAGATGATTTGATTGCGAAATGTCCTGATCCATTTTTGGGTCAAGAAGATGATGAACAACAGCAACAACAAGGCAATTATGAAGGATCGATTGAAGAGGAAGAAGAGGAGGAAGCAGATGGAACAATACGAGCTGATGAAATAAACAATGCCTTGGCTGACAATGAAGAAAGCAATAGCAGTGACAATAATGAGGCAGAGAGAGAGGTAAAACTTTCAGCACCTGAAACCAAATCATATGAATCAAAAGATCACCCTATATTACATTCCAATAAGCATGGAATATCATTCCAATCATTTAATAATAAAGCTGCCGATCCAGTCACTTCATATTCCAACTACAACACTACACAAAACATGAATTCTGACTTCAACGATTCCATAAGCAATGCTGCTTCCGACAGAGAAGATATTCCCAGCTCACTGATGGAGACTAGTTCACCTCTTATAACGGCTACTTCAACAAAAAGCCAAACTCCAACAGCGACAACAGGTAATGGTGCTGACTCCGTGGATGACAACTCATTCTCTTTACCTCTTCCTGGTATGAGTCGAAGCGATGATGAAGCCAGAGCTGAAAATAACAGAGTGATAGAAAGTGACAAGAACAACGATGATGACGATAATGACGATGAGGAGGAAGGTAGAGATAATGATGGAGAGGAACAGAATGGCCACGATGAAGGAGATTTCTCAGATGTGTTGACAGATGTGCCATATCATTCGTACCCATCTCACCGTGAATGGAACGAAACGGATGTCGTTGCTCATGTCACGGATCAGACTTCCAACATCGACATTGTTTGATGTAGGAAGTGGATTTTTATTTATTGTTGGAAAGAGAAACAATTCAAAAAGGACAAAGTTGTATGTGTTAGTTTTATGTGTTATGTATGGGTTCATTGTGATTCGAAATCGCGCTCATATATTTTTTTTTCAATTCAAGGACTGTGTATCCGTGTCTATAATATGCAATGTATTAATCATTAATTAAAGTATCAAACATACTATCCAATGTTTTATGTTTTGTTTGGTTGTAGTGTCGATTGTGCTACAGCCTGCCAAGTGGGAATGATTAAAGGACATCGATAGCATAAGATCTCTAGATAATATTGATTAGCCAACGTCATAATAAATGAACATAATAAAACATAATTTCTCCATTTTTGGTACAACAGTATTATTCAAGCGAAGTGAAAGAAAATATAAAAGAGGAATGCAGAAAAGGTAAAACAAAGCAAAAGAAGTGAAGAAGAAATAAAAAGTGTGACAATAATAACAAAGAATCAAAAATCAAAAAGTCTCTTCTTTTTAATTATCAATACATATACTAATGAACTCTCTTTCATCAATTTCACCATCATTATCCAAATCAAATTCATCAATCATAGCCCTCAATTCCTCATCTGTTAGATTCTCTCCCAATTCCTTACTCACTCTTCTCAAATCCCTTAGATTGATTTTTCCCTTATTATCCTCGTCGAACAACTTGAAAGCCCTCTTGATCTCCTCAAGTGGGTCTCTATTGATGATCAAACCAGCCATATGTGTGTAGAAGTCGTCATAATGGATCAATCCACGATCGTTGGTGTCGTATTCCTGGATCAAATCAAGGACCTGTTGTTTGGTCATTTCAAACCCAAGCGCCTTGATGGCAACTTTCAACTCATGGTAGTCTAAGTATCCATCATTATTCATATCAAAAAGATTGAATGCTTCTCTGATTTCTTGCTTCTGCTCTTCTAAAAGCTCTTTCTTTAACGCTGTGTTGTTATTTCTTCTGGACATGTTTCAAGCTTTTTGATGTGAGAATATTGGTGATCGAAGTGAACGTAAAAATCAATTTTGGTGGGTTCCAAAGTTAGTTCTTCGATAGATATGTTGTTGATTGAATGTAGAATAAAAATGGACAGTTGGTTGAATTATGGAAGCCTCACTTTATTCGAATCTGTTGGTATTGTATTTCGTGTAAATTGTAAACTCATTTTTTTTAGAGGCAGATTTTTTTTTTTTTTTTTTTTTTTTTGGTTTCGCGTTTGTCTTTTTGATCACCAAGATTACATAATCACTGGATAGATCATAAATGATAGTTGATGTGTATTTTCTCTTTCTACTTTTCAACTCCCCACCCTGGTGTTGACTACGTGAAGGTTCCCTTGGTATCCTGGTCCTGGGAACTTGTCTATAACCGTGTATCCATCAGGGTCATAGAGCATTGGCGAAGATGCTTTCCGTACTGGCAATTGACGCTGCTTTCTTGTGAAAATCGATTCTGTTCTCTCTGGGGCAAGTAGTGAGCCTGTCAAAGAATTTATCTGATAGTTATGCATTTTGTTTTCTTTTGATTTTGCATTGCCTCTATTGATATTCTTTGCAGCATTGGTTGGTCCCGTTGTATCTTTTGGCGGTGGTGGAGGAGGACCTGCCAGCTTTGCCCTTGAATCGTAGTATCCATTCTTTGGCTTGACATATTCGCTATTATGCTTTGGCAAGACTGGTGGTAATTTTGGATCCTTCACTTGAAACTTCTCGTGACTCTTTCCCTTAGTATCATTATCGTAGTTTCTCAATATTCTAATGGAGTCTCTTGGATGTAATTTTGTTGGACTGGTGCTCAATATCAACTCATCATTAAGATCATTGACGTCAAAAGAACAAGAACTGGAGGAGTTTGACGAAGAATCTGAAATCTCATCAAGTGCCTCTGGAGAAGATTGTATACTTGGAATAGACAACACATGATTATGAAGATGCTTTGATGGAAGAGGTTGTGATTGCTGTTCTTGTTGGATAGGTTGGGCAAAAGGAGAGTTTTCTTCATAAATTTGAATGATTGTTGAATAAGTACTTTGCTGATGCTTGAGAGCTGGAGCAGGTTCTGGAGTTGAAGGTAGTTGATTCATACTCTTAGATGTTGGTAATCTGACGTCTTTTGGGGGTTGATTGTTGTTGTATCTTGGTATTGTCTTTGTGCTCATTGTCATAGTAGGATAGCTATCTCTGATTCTTGGGGGTGGTGCCATCGAGTTCTGCTTGACGGGTGTCACTAGATCAAATATTGTAGAGCTAACCACTCTTCTTCTCATTGGGTTCTTGTTACCTCGATTGATAGTAACAGCTCTGATGGGTAATTGGTCTGTTGAGATCAATGACTAGTTTTGAGGGTTGTTAGTATAACTTGTTACTCACTAAGCTGATGTTTGCCTTGAGCAACTTACCTTTCTGCCAAGTTTGATATCTGGGACATCTATTGGTGTCTCGAGTGATGGGAGTAAATCACGTTCAGTGATATTATCTCCAGTAAACTTTCTTGCATATCTCATACTGAAGTTCTTTTGGAGGGTGATACAATGTAGTTGACAAAGATATAGAATGAAGAGTTTCGTTCAAAAGTTGTTGGTTGAAGAGTAAGTTGTATAAAAAGTTTTGAAAATTAACTGAAGTTCAATTCTGCTTAGTAAAAGAGGGCTGGGGGAGCAATGAGTTTATATGAAATAGTATTTATATCAGACTGCGAATAACAAGGTTATGTTTCAAATCAGATTCAGATCATGGCTCACCAGCAAAGGGACTCTGGGGTTGCCTCTTTTGCCGTTACTATTATATGACTTAATATTGTCCATGGGCAGTACAATGCACGCCATCTCAGCCAACCAAATGCTCAAAGGTCTGCGAATCGCATGTTGCAGAAGTTGCAAATGGTTTTAAGATGGCTGGCTTTGACACATTCTGACCCGCCATTCTTTGTTTTTTGGCTGACCCGTGAAATTTTAAAAATTCTGTCATCAATGAAATCTTGAGCCATTTATAGAAGTCCATACCGACTTTAAGCTGGAGTCTCTATTTTTGAGTTAACGGAAGTTGACAGCGGTGGGTCTATTCGAAGATTGTTAGAGTAATTGCAACTTGTGTTAAAACTTATACTTGTAACGTTAGAAGCTTATATCCCAGGATTCCCAGCTTATATCTTTCAGACAACGAAGCTGCTTCTGCTCTTTTGCTGTTGCCTCAGTATTCTTTCAAAATCAAAAAGATCTCGTTCAGTCCAGTAACCAGTTACAACGTTACAACGTTACAACTTACCAACAGTGAACCGATCAACCAGATTCAGTATCAAACAAATGCAAGAAACTGAGTCAATACGTCAATCCTGAAAATATTCATGCGGCATGCCCCTTTCTTCCCAATCGCATCACTTCCTTTTCTCTCTCACTTCTCTTCGTTTAGACTGCTGTGAATTGTGAGAGTTTTGAGGCAGATCAACAAAATTTTCCAAATCTGGGACCCTTTCAAATCAACTTATATTTCCCAAACAACAGCAATTGACTCTGGCATCACTGGCTAAACTGGTGGAATGTGCAACAGCCAACCATAGAAATATGGAAGCTCACATACAGCGCTATAAGGATTCACTAAACAGAATAGACTATTGTTGAAACTTGAAATAAGTGAAGTTAAAATGTTAAAATCGCGTTTTCCAGTTATAACTTATGTCCGCTGCCCGTTTAATTCATCAATGCCCATTGCCTTTCTCACTTGAAAATACTAAAATAAACAATAGTCAACAATCAATATTTCAATATGCCTTGAAAGATGGAAAGATGAAATATATCGAGGAAGAAGAGAAAATGCTTTCACTATAAATACCAGTCCATACCTCCAAGGTGAAATGTTGATAAATCTTGATTGAAAGACCTCATCAAGATAGGATCATAGTCACACTCACTCACTTATTATCATGATTCTATCAAGAAAGACTTTATTGTCACTCATTTCAGCCTTTTCAATCTTTAATGCTGCTACAGTTGATGCTCTGGTCAAGATAGACACTAGAAACGTCAACGTGAATCGTCGTTCAGCTGGCAATTCAACTCTACACAAGAGAAACAATATCTTTGATGGTCAACAGTCAGCTTATGGTAACACTATTGATACCTCTGACTCATCTTATGCTCCTGTCTTTAATATTTATTACGGTTCAGAAATGAATAGTGCTCTAGTCTCATTCAGTAATTCTTATGATATCTCACATATTGTCCTAACAAATGATATGTATCCTGATTCAGTCTTCAACTTCACTGGTGATACAGATTTTGAGTCAATTTCTGATACAAACAAAACGACTCAATTCTCTTTGATTGATGATATCACTGGTACTTTTGATCTTGAATTTATGCTAGCAGATAATGGATATTATCTCTCTAGTCTTACAATTGCCAACACTGACAATGGTATCGTCAATACTATGCTAAAACATTTAGATGGTGTTGATAGAGGGGTTCTTGGTATGACTGGTGGTGAATATGGGTATGGTCAATTCACTTTTGGTTACGTTGATCTTGCCCTTGCCCTTGATGAAACTCTTCATAGACTTCCAATTAGCCCTGGTGATGAGTGGTTTTCTTTGGCTACTAATATCACTACAGAGTGTGGTACATCTCTTTCAGGTGATAACGTTTATCAAGTTAATTTGAATCCTGGTGTAAGTGAACCATTCCTTCTTCCTTTTTATGTTTTCGAAAGAATATTACAAGAATGGGATGCTTATTATATACAGGGAAACGGTTATATTGTAGATTGTGCCAGAACTCAACCAATCACAATTCATCTTGGAGACTTTGAAGTCGTTATCCCAACTGAAATATTTGCTACTGAGTTTAATGACGGTGGTCTTTGTCATATGTCACTTGACGGTGCAGATGATGATGTCTTCACCATTGGTTGGCCATTATTGGAAAGCTACTTTGTTGTTTTGGATTATGACAATACTGAAATTCTGATTGCTTCAACACCTGCTACTAGTGCCACCACTTCAAATATTGTTGCTACTGACTCTGGTGATGCAATTCCTTCAGTTGTGGGAACTGCTCTTACTTCAACTTCCTCCATTGTTGCTGAGACATTAAGTGACTGGACTGATCTAGAAGTCACTTCAACCCTACCAGCTTTTACTACTGTTGCAAGTTACACTGCTACTGTTTCTGCTTGTAGCTCATCTTTCAGCTCATCATATTCCTCATCAGAGTCATACTCATCATACTCATCATCTGCTTCTGTTTCTGTTTCTGTTTCTGTTTCTGTTTCTGTTTCTGTTTCTGCTTCTGCCTCTGCTTCAGTTTCATCAGTTTCATCATTTGCTTCTTCCACTTCTTCAGTTGAGTCATCTTTCAGTTCTTCTGTCGTTGAATCATCTACTTTATCATTGTCATCATCATCATTGGCCAGTACTGAATCTTCATCATTGACATCATCTGTTGAATCCTCATCCTCATCTGTCTCATCTGCTTCTGCCACTGCATCATACTCAGAATCATCCTCATACACCTATTCCAATGCCACCGCATCCACCGACTCCAGTCTTCCATCAATCACTGGGTTCATCAAATCCGGCCAACCATACTGGTCCGTCAGTGTCCCATTGCACTACCAACCATGGTCCTCAGTTTATTTGATCGGTGGTAATGGTGCTCGTTATGAACTTGGTTCCATCTCAATTGATTCATCTTCTTCCAGCAGTGCCTCTGATTCCACTGTCGTTGCTAATGAAACCTATTTCGAAGCTACATTCCCAGCATCAATTGCCACTGATGGTTCTGGATACTTGAACTTTGACATCTTTGGTGTCGCTACTGGTGGTAAGCCATATACTTTAGATACCATCGTCTACATTGATCAAGAAGACAAGAAGAGAGATTTGATTTCATTTGATTTATCTTTCACTATTGAAGACGATGCTTCATCAATTTCTAGCTCTATTACAAGTGCTGCTGCTTCTGCTGCTGCTTCTGCTGGTTCTGTTTCTACTGTCATTGATGATGAACAATCCACTACTGTTGTCACCATCACCTCATGTTCAAACAATGCCTGTTCAGAAACTGCTGTTACTACTGGTGTCACTGTTGTTACTGAAACATTATCTGGCGAAGTCACTGAATACACCACTTATTGTCCATTGACTGGTTCAGTTCTCACTACAAGCACACCATCATCAACTTCATCAGTTGCTTCAGTTGTTTCCACCATCACAAATGTTGCTGCTGCATCCGTCACTACCTCTGTTGAAGCACAAGACACCACATCCACTTTTGAGATCTTTGAGACCCTCACTGCCGCTAGCGCTAACACCAACAGTACTTCATCAGTTGCTGTTGTTTCCACTTATGAAGGTTCTGCTAATAAACTAGCCCTTGGTGTCATTGGTGGTATCACTGGTCTATTAATGACTTTATTATAATTATGATATTATACCACTTCAATAAATCTACAAAATTCACTGGCTTACATTTCTTTGCCTCTCTTTTGCCTTTCTTTTGCCTCTCTTTTGCCTTTCTTTTGCCTTTCTTTGAATTCAAAATCTGACTTTTCATCGTTCATCCTTAATACCATTATTGATTATTCAAAACTTCAACTAATACTAGAAACCATTATATTTCAATGGTCTGATATATTTTATTTATTTATTTATTTATTTATTTATTTATTTATTTATTTATTTATTTATTTATTTATTTATTTATTTATTTATTTATTTATTTATTTATTTATTTATTTATTTATTTATTTATTCTTCTGACTTCAAGGAGGACCATCTGTTTTACTTCATATGCTTCATGATATATACATGATACAATAAATCTCATTAGAGTAATTTCGAGTAGCTCAAAGCAGGAACAATGCTTAGGCCCTCAGTGATTTTCACGGTTATGGTTCAGGTATACTACGTTCATTATAATTTCTATAAAGGAGGATGAGTACAATATGTATTTTTAACTGAATATTGGATGATCTAAAAGATATATGATCACAAGTTAATGAGTCATTATTCTTATGGGTCTGATTGATTCAGTTTATTTTCATAATATTTGTACCACTAGATAAACTAGATTGTGTGCTTAATTATAAACTCAAATCAATATTGAAGCTATCAGAAGCATTAGTGAAGAAATATCACAAAATTTGCGTCCTATTCAGTAGCGAGTCATGAATCAATCAATCAATCAATACGATTAGCCCAAATCTGAGTAAGTAATTCATAATACCAAAAAGCAATCAAGTTACATCAATATTAAAGGCAAACAAAAGTTGCAGATTTCTTGGAAAGACAGGACTTCCTGACATATATCCATTCAATTCATTTCAGAAGAAAGGTGATCAGATACATCAGAAAGTGACTTTGTTCTTGAGTATCGAAAATTTAATATTTTTAATATTATCTGCTGGAATCATTACTCCCAGAACAGGCAAAATGGTTACTGTTAGTAGCACAATCAAGTCAACTCAACCGATGGTTATTAACAACGATCTGGCTGACTGAAAATCTTGGACATCTGGCTTGAATCCTTAGAGCTCCCCCATAAGAGTGTTCTCAAAACTCAACAAAATCAGACCAAAGCTTTATGGTTAACACATGAAAGCCACTTAAAAGTGATAATGGATATGTTATCCTAGTCAATTGAATATGTAACGTATCGAGTTTAAAAAATCAAGTCGGATTTCCCGATTTGGACATCCGGTTCTTTTCATAGCAGTAGTACTACCTAGCTGGTTGAATGCTCCAGGATATAGAATTAAGTGTTGAAGGAATACGTGGATGTGTATAAGTTGATACAGGATGATTCATGAATACCATAATACTGCGATATGTATCTGTTAACTTGTGAAATATCAACAAAGTATACCAGTACTACAAGTACAATTGACCAGGAATCAAACAATCAAACAGTAACCAGATCAACCAGATCAACCAGATTCAGTGTCGAACAAGTCTGAGAATTTAAGTCAACACTGAGGATACTTCATGCCCCTTTCTTCCCTCCTCCCCAATCGGTTCACCCCCTTTACCCCTTTCTCGTCTTTCTCGTCTTTTCGTCTCGACTGTTGTGGTTTCAAGTTTCAACTTTTCAGGCAGATCAGTAAATTTTTCACTTTTTTAAGGGCCTTTCCAACTCAATGACTATTGACGCTAGCATCACTGGCTAAACTGGCTAAACTGGTAGATTATACAACAAATGGACACCACCATATCAACATGAAAGAATTCAACACAGCACTACAACACTATCCACTCAGAACAGTCGCTACAAATCTCATCCCTCAACCGATATTTCACTGCCAAACTAATGTCCATGTTCAACGCCTGAACAATACCGAAAAAAAGCATAACAGCATAACAATATGCCTTGAAAGATGGAAAGACCATGAAAAGAATCGAAGGTAAACAAACAGATGATAGATCCACTTCTTTTCTAGTATATATAAATACCAATCCATATCTCCCGTTAGTTAAAGATGTTGACATTGATAGACTTCATCAGGATAGGATCAGATATTCATTCGCTTATTATCATCAACATCAACAATAATAATCATGATTCTATCGAGAAAGACTTTATTGTCAATCATCTCAGCCTTTTCAATCTTCAATGCTGCTACTGTTGATGCCCTGCTCAAGATAGACACCAGAAACGTCAAGTCCAGTGGTCGTATCTCAAGAAGTTCAAACTCAAACTCATTTCTTCACAAGAGAGCAGACACTGATGACACATACGATGAACAGACTGCTAATGGTATTGGAGCTGATTCTTACTATGTTCCTGTCTTTGACATCCTTTATGGTTCTGAGTTCGCCACTGCTGAAGTCACATTCACTAACTATTACGACATGTCAATCCTTTATACCGTTGATAGTGTTCATCCTAATTCACAATTCAACTTCACTAGTGATAGAGACTTCAAACCATCTTCCAGTACTGGCTACAATACAACTCAATTTGCCTGGGTCGATGATGAAAGTGCCACTTTTGGTCACATATTCGACACTGCAAAAGATACAAGTAATGGATATGATTACTCTGCCTTTTCACTTGCTAATAATGGTGAATATGGTATTATGTACAGCATGTGGGGAGATATATCAGACATCAATACACAAATCGTTGCCATGACTGGTGGTGAGGATGGTAAGGGTCAATTCACATTTGGTTACGTTGATCTTGCCCTTGCCCTTGATGAAACTCTTTACAAGATTCCTATCACTCCTGAAGCATGGTGGTTGTCTTTGGCTACTAATGTCACCGTTGGTTGTGATTCATCAGTCGTCTCAGTCTCTGGTGGTAATGTTTATCAAGTCTTGATGGATCCTGCTGAAAGTACACCAATTGCTATACCATACTATGTTTATCAATCTCTTGAAAAAGAATGGGCCACTTATTATCAAAAAGGTCAAGGTTATGTTACTGAATGTGCTAATATTAAACCACTTAAAATCCAACTTGGTGATTTCGAAATTGAAGTCCCAACTGAATACTTTGCCTTTGAAATTGATAACACTGGTACTTGTTTGCTTGAATTTGAAACCACAGATGCAAATTCAGGTAATGCTATCTTTATTGGTTGGCCAGTATTGGAAAAGTATTTCATTGTTTTGGATTATAATAATGTTGAAATGTTGATTGCTTCAACTCCTGCTACTAGTGCCACCACTTCCAACATTGTTGCTACTGAACTTGGTGTAGCAATCCCTTCAGCCGTTGGTACTGCTCTTACTTCAACTTCCTCCATTCTTGCTGAGACATTAAGTAGTTGGTCTATTTCAACAGTGACTTCAGCCGTTGCTAAGTTTACCACTACTGAAGCTTATACAGCTCCTACTTGTAGCTCATCTGCCAGCTCATCATATTCATCATCAGAATCATCATCATACTCATCATCATACTCATCATCTGCTTCTGCTTCTGCTTCTGCTTCATCATCTGCTTCATCATCTGCTTCATCAGATTCTTCAGTTTCATCATTTGCTTCTTCCACTTCTTCAGTTGAGTCATCTTTCAGTTCTTCTGCTGTTGAATCATCAACTTTATCATTGTCATCATCATTGGCCAGTACTGATTCCTCATCATTGACATCATCTGTTGAATCCTCATCTGTCTCATCTGTCTCATCTGCTTCTGCCACTGCATCATACTCAGAATCATCCTCATACACCTATTCCAATGCCACCGCATCCACTGACTCCAGTCTTCCATCAATCACTGGGTTCATCAAGTCTGGCCAACCATACTGGTCCGTCAGTGTCCCATCGCACTACCAACCATGGTCCTCAGTTTATTTGATCGGTGGTAATGGTGCTCGTTATGAACTTGGTTCCATCTCAATTGATTCATCTTCCTCCAGCAGTGCCTCTGATTCCACTGTCGTTGCTAATGAAACCTATTTCGAAGCTACATTCCCAGCCTCAATTGCCACTGATGGTTCTGGATACTTGAATTTTGACATCTTTGGTGTCGCTACTGGTGGTAAGCCATATACTTTAGATACCATCGTCTACATTGATCAAGAAGACAAGAAGAGAGATTTGATTTCATTTGATTTATCTTTCACTATTGAAGACGATGCTTCATCAATTTC
>JAKTWV010000033.1:0-114805 GCA_030582235.1 Ruyongia ponderosae | reverse complement strand
CTGCTGGTTCTGCTGGTTCTGCTGGTTCTGTTTCTACTGTCATTGATGATGAACAATCCACTACTGTTGTCACCATCACCTCATGTTCAAACAATGCCTGTTCAGAAACTGCTGTTACTACCGGTGTCACAGTTGTCACTGAAACATTATCTGGTGAAGTCACTGAATACACTACTTATTGTCCATTGACTGGTTCAGTTCTGACTACAAACACACCAGTTCCAACTTCTGCTACTGCTTCAGTTGTTTCTACCATCACTAATGCTGCTGCTTCATCAGTCACTACTTCAGTTGAAGCACAAGATACCACATCCACTCTTGAAATCGTTGAGACCCTCACTGCCGCTAGCGCTAACACCAACGGTACTTCATCATCTGTTGCTGTTGTTTCCACTTATGAAGGTTCTGCTAATAAATTAGCTCTTGGTGTCATTGGTGGTATCGCTGGTCTATTAATGACTCTATTATAATGAATTATCACTTCAATAATTCTCAAAAATGCTGAATTTGTTTGGCTTAACTTTCTTTGCCTTTCTTTTGTCTTTCCTTGCATTCAAAATTTGATTCTTTATCCTTCATCCTTAATAGCATTAATATTTATTCATTCAAATTTCAACTAATAGAAACCATTATATTTCAATGGTACCAGCTAATGTTCTATTTATTTAATTTATTGTCCTTCTGACTTCAAGGAGGACTATCAGTTTTACTTCATATGCCTTATAATTAATATATACATGACACGTATACATTACACCCCAGCATAGTGATTTCGAGTAGCTAAAATCAAAGATAATGCAAAATTATAAGCCCTTAGTATTTCTCGGTTATTTTGATCGTTCAAGATGCATATGTACGTTCGACGTTATATTTCAAAAGGAGGATAAGTACAATATGTATCTAATGTGTTATTGATATCGATGATCTAAAAGATATATGACCACAAATTAATGAGTCATTGTTCTTATGGGTCTGATGATTCAATCATAATACTGTACCGCTAGCATTCAACTAGATCAACTATGTTGATTAATCATGAACTCAAGTCAATATTGATGTTATCGAAGGTGATTATATTCTGGCTTTATGGAATGTCACTATATGAATGAATATCTAGATTCAAATTCAATTTCATCCCATTCTGCAACATAGAAACATAAAAACCATCATAACTAATCATGAATAATCACTATCTTAGTCATCATGCAGTAATAATAATCAAATTGCTGCAATTCGGATCGAACCTAGAGAGTTACAAACACCGTTTTATGTGTTGCAAGTCTTCAGACATCAGCTATCCAGTGCCATATTCCATTGTGAGGTAAAAAAGCAAGGTGACATTGAGCTGATGAGTAGTGATAAAGTTTCACCCAGGCGTATATCAATTGTCGACAATGCAAAATGAACGTAGCTAAAATGGAATCATTCTAAGATCAGTCAAATTCATTGAAAGACAAATCTTTTCTACAGTTCAAATATTGATTACAAACAATGCAAAGGATAAAGATGTAGAGAAAGAAATCAACTTGAAAATTCGAAGAATACAACTTTTTTGAAAAGTCGGATTTCCCGATTTGGATATCCGGTTTCATTTCAGATCTTAGTACTATCCAATAATAATATCCAATAGTAGTACTTAAATTCAGCTAATCATTCAACTCAAAGTCTGTGTCTTTTGATCTTCTAGCGCTAGGCTATGGATTTGTCTTGATGTTTCTATTTTCTTACAGCCAACTTGCTTGTCAATTGAGTATCGATAGTTTTTATGATAGATACATAGCGCCCAAATCCTATAAAATATCGAGGCAGACTTTGACTGCCTTGAGGGTTTTGATACTGATATTGTTAAAATACGAGAATATTTTGAAGTAATATTGTTGTAGTTATAAGCGCTAAGTTCATGATTTAACATCATATATTTTATATAGTTCTAGAAGTCTGGAAAAGAATGAAATTGCATATTTGCCAATGTGAGGAATCTTGAAGATGCATACGTGAATGGATTTGAAGAGGACATCAATTTGCAGAGTCCTCATTTGGCAGGGATGTTGAGATGTCACACATGTGATTTTGACAGGGTGTATGTGCTTGTACAATGTAATTGTGATGTTTATGTATGACGGAGGTATAGATGTTGAGGGTATAGGAGGATTAAATCAAAGATGTTAGTAACTTGTTAGTATGAATCGATATTAATGTAAGCCTTGAAGCAGTATTCTCTCAGTATTAAAGAGCAGTGTTTTCCTAGTTCATGATATGGATTAAATGAAAATCAATATTGAGAAACAATTGAGTCAAAAAAATCCACTAGAAAGGGTCATAAAGAGAGATGTCATATAGATATTTCGTCAACAACAATCTGAACACCAATCAGAGCAACACCAATATCAACATCCTTCCACCATTGTTGATTCCAGCCCTCCAGCACCCCATCTTCCCACCAGATTATATAACCAGCAGCAGTACTGTCAATCATGTTGCAACAACACTCCCACCCCTGCTCACTGTCAACACCACCAAGAACAGATGTCCCGTGTGTCTCAAGGACTTTGACAGGCCCAGTGCCCTGAGGACCCACTACTACTTGCACACTGGCGAGAAGCCCTTCAAGTGTTCCCAGTGTCCGCGTGTGTTCAACGTGAGGTCCAACATGGTGCGCCACGAGCAACTACATAGTCGTCTATGATGATGTTGTGATGTTGTTGATGTTGATGGATATCTTTAGTTTTTCAGTGAGACATAATTGAGGGTTTAATAATAACAATACAGAGCAAAACAATAGGAACATCACGAGTCCCAGATCATTTCCAGGGCCTGTCTCTCCTTATTTCTCCATCAATGATCATCAGTTAAGCGAGTCCCCATTGGCCAGTCCTGACTCCTGGACACCACGGTCCACAGTTGTCAACATAGGCAGACTGAACAGACTGAACAGACTAGACCCAGCCAGGATCAGAATTTGAATCATCGAATCATTTCTTTGTTTATTTTCATATTTTCATATTTTCATGTTTGTCAACTAGTGCGAGTTCGAGGATGCTAAAGCGGACATTGTCGCTGAACAGAATGGACGTGGAAAGGTCAACATGGAAAAGTGTGGTTAAGTGTTGAGGTGGTGGTATAATGGTGGTATAATGAGCATGTTACATGTTATATGTTATATCTTGGTCGAGTGTTAACAATGTGACAATGTGTACCCCTGACAAGCTTGTTCAGAAAGTTGAGTTTTGCTTGGGCTTGTTTTGGTTTTGGGTGGATAGTTAATACCGGTTGAAACTTGAACTTGAGCTCCCAACTGGGAATGCCACTAGGAATGCCAGAATGGGACTAGCTGGGACTGGCTGTCTGGCTAAATAGTTAGCACATTCCACTGGAGAGATCCATACTAAACGGGAAGGGTCTGGGTTGCATTGGGCATAGTTGGTTTTGTTTTGCACCTATTGTCAACCTCGAGAAATAGGTATAAATACTGCTCTGTTTCTTGACCTTATTACATCTATACTCAATGCTCAATTCCATCCAAAGGCTGAACAACTCATCAGATACGACAGACACTATCCCTCGTTTACAATGCTGTTGCAACCATCCTCACTATTGCTGCTGTTGGCTTCAACTTCAACCGCCGCTGCCAAATACTTCAAGGTCGGCACAACACACACCCAATACAACGACACTTCTGCTGAATCAATTTCTCTTAAGAAGAGATCCAGTGATTTGAAACTATCTAACTCAGAGACTGCCTATACTTGGGGTTCGTCCAGCAACTATGTCGGTGTGGGTGAAATCTATTACGGTTACAATATGGAAACCCTCCCATTCACGTTCAGTTCAACTGCTGCAGTTTCTTTCATTTATGATGAAAGCATCAGCAGTTATGGTGCTAATTTCACTGGTGATAAATATTTCACTTTAGAAAGCACCACCCCATTCTACGACATTGATGGAATCGAAGGGTATCTTGCCATAGATGTATTTGGATTCGACTCTTCATTCTTAGAAAACAACGAATTCTTCGTTGAAGTCTTTGAAGTCTTCTACAACGAAACAATCTCCACCACTCCATCTGCATTTACATTAATCAACAAGGAAGATTATGGATTCGTTAATGCCCTTCAAGACCTTGAATATATCGATAAGGGAATCGCTGGTATTTATCAAGACTACTCCACATTCGAAACCTCCTTCACCTTTGGATACGTCGATTACTCATACTCGACAGATGGATTACTTTACAAGGTCCCAGCCCTCAACTCTTCACAATGGGTTACTATTGCCTTTGATGTCTATACCGGTTGTGAACAGATCTCATATGGAAATTCCTACGAACTCGCTTTTGAATTGGATCTCGGTAGTTATGCTGTTGCTTTACCAACTGCAATCATCGATGCATTATCCGCAGCATGGGATGTCTCATATGAAGAATATACTAATGCTCTTGTGTTTGAATGTGCCAATGCAAAGCCATTGACTTTTGATTTGGGTTCCATTCAGATCGAGGTCCCATTATGGAAATTCGTGCTTGAATATGAAAATACTGGATATTGTAGATTTACCAATATTGCTGTAACTGATAATTCTATCATCTTGGGATACTTGGGCCATGGTTCTGCATTTGTCGTTTATGATTATGAGATGTCAGAGATGTTTCTTGCTCATGCTCCAACTTCAAGTCCTGCTGCTGAAGTCATTGGCGCCACTGCTACTGGTGCAATCCCTTCTACCACTGGTACTTATGCCTCCACTGTCGCTTCTTCAACTGCTTATATAAACAGTGCAGCTACTGGTTTCACTTTGTCAACAACAACTCTTTTTTCTACTTCTTTCACTACTACTTATGCCTATGTTGGAACTGTCTCTGGTTTGACTACTTGTACCTTGGGAACTTCAACTTCAACTTCAACTTCATCCAGCTCAAGCGCTACTTCAACTTCAAGTTCTACATCAAGTACCTCAACTTCTAGCTCAACTTCTACTACTTCAAGTTCAAGTTCAAGTTCAACCTCAAGTACTTCAACCTCCAGTTCAACTTCTACCACCCCAACTTCAAGTTCTACTTCAAGTTCTTCTACTTCAACCTCCACTACTCCAACTTCAAGCTCAACATCAACTACTTCAAGTTCAAGTTCAACTTCTACCAGTTCATCAACTAGTACCACTTCAAGTTCAAGTTCAAGTTCAAGTTCAAGTTCAAGTTCAAGTTCAAGTTCAAGTTCAAGTTCAAGTTCAAGTTCAAGTTCAAGTTCAAGCGCAACCACTTCAGTGGTCTCATCAACTTCCACTTCTTCATCATCATCATTCACTTCTGCAAGTTCTTCCACTTCCTCAACTTCATCCTCAGACACCAGTGTGCCATCAATTACAGGATACTTGAAGGACGGCGAGCCATTCTGGGCCATCACCATCCCATCCCACTACCAACCATGGACATCCGTCTATGTCGTTGCCTCTAGTGGTGACACCTTTGCCTTTGATGCTGTTTCCTTCTCACCATCTAGTTCTGATGAATCTATTGTTTTCAACTCAAGTTACGTGGATGCTACATACACTGGCTCTATTGATTCTGGATCAGTTTTGGAGATTGATATCACTGCTGTTGCCACTGGTGCTGCTCCATATGTGTTTGAAGGTGAGTTGTATATTGATCAACCAGATTCCAAGAAATTAGCTAAGAGAGCTGTTTTATCATTCTCGTTGACAAGTACTATTACTGATAGTGCATCTTCTACTTCTTCTACCTCATCTACCACTTCATCAATTACAAGTACCAGCTCAAGCTCAAGCTCAAGCTCATCCACTGCTGCTTCCTCATCAGCTGAATTGAGTTCAACTACAAGTGCTAGCTCAACCACAGCAAGTGCTGTCTCTTCTGAAGTTTCTTCTGAAGTCTCATCCAGCGCATCATTGGTTTCTTCAAGCTCATCTGCCGTTGTTTCAAGTTCAAGTTCATCATATGAATCATCTTCTGCCATTGCCAGCTCCAGTTCCTCCATCACTTCAGAAATCTCATCTGTTTCAACCTCAACCGCCACTGAAGATGATGAATCCACCACCATTGTTACTGTAACCTCATGCTCTGTTTCATCTTGTTCAGCTTCAGTCGTCACTACTGGTGTCACCGTTGTTGTTACAACATTATCTGGTGAAGTCACTGAATACACTACCTACTGCCCATTGACAGCCTCCACTTCCATTACTGCTACTGCCGAGTCATCAACTGTCATTACTACTTCAGGTTCAGTTGTTACCACTGGTGTTACTGTTGTTACTGAGACTGTGTCTGGTGAAGTTACCGTTTATACTACTTATTGTCCATTAACATCCACCAGTGCTGCCACTACTGCTACTGCTGAGACCACTGAAGCTACTACTACCGCTGCTGCTGAAACCTCAACCGTTGCTAAGACTACCACTGCTGCTGAAACTACTGCTGCTGAAACCACTACTGCTACTGAAGTTACTACTGCTGAAACTACTGCTGCTGAAGCTACTACTGCAGCTACTACTGCTACTGAAGCTACTGAAGCTACTGAAGCTACCACTTCAACTACTGCTACTGCAGAAGCTGCTACTGGTACTACAACAGTTGGAACCACCACCACTGCTGCCACTACTGCTGCTGTTGAAGAAACTACTGAAACCACTGAAGTTGTTCAAACCGTTACTGAAGGCTCAACCACCAGTTTATCAACATCAACCGCTACTGTTGTCACCACCATCTCTGCTTCTACAACTGCTGCCATTGAAGCCACTACTACTTCTATTGAAGCAGAAACAACCACTACCACCAGTGCTGCTGCTGTTTCCACTTATGAAGGTGTTGCTAACAGATTAGCCAGTGGTTTAAGTGCTGGTGTCGCCTGTTTAGCTGCTTTGTTCTTCTTATAAGTGAGTGATCAATAGCTATCATGCTTGATGCACGAAATGATATTGATGAACACAGAATCCTTCTAGTTCTGTTCTCTTCTTGCTATAATTATATGATAAATCTTTTCCTTTTTCAATCTTCTGTTCTGTCCTCTCTTAACAACAGCACTAACTAGTTCATGGCCTGTATTTTTATACTACTTCCTTCAAGCTGCACAATTTGTCTCTCTGTTTTCAGATATATAAATTGAATCAATTTTAATAATACAATATATATATGATACCACTAGTAAGGATTATTCGAAGTCATAACAGTAATACCTATAAGAAAGATACACTGTTGCAGAGTTGTATAACGAGTACAGAATATTGTATAATACTGTAATATTGTGTCGCTTGATCTGTATGATATAAAAATGATTCCCTTTCGTCTTTATCAAGTTTCTTACGTGATGTTTCCGTGTTCTAGGCAGATTATATGTTGTTCATAATTTATTGTTCATTATAATTCCCTGTTTTACAAATATTCGTAGAAAGCTCTCCGCAAATCCCAGATCCCAAATCCTGAATTTCCATACAGGATTTTTTTCATTTTTTCATACTGACGGGGGAGAACACCATCCAGAAGTTTGGACCGCAAAACCATGAATTATGACGAAAAAACGGCAAATATTTGTAGATATTTGTATAATGATATAGCAATTAAAATAGTGCAATTATATAAGCATATAATGATAGTCCAAATGACACTAAGATCAATAAACGTTTAAACAATGTTCAATGCTTCAAAAGTTGGACTCTGCGGTGGCAATTTTCTTGGTCCGTAAAAATGACGGACCAAGTAATTTTCAATTTGAAGGACCATCCAAGAATAATTATTTCAGTCCGAATAGGGGAATAACTATATCAGGAACTAGTCGCATCTTCAGCGAGTCTGCGGATTTCGCAGGGAAGACTTATGCTGGAGTAAGTATTCAGGGGAGCACAACATTCAAAGCAGTTCTTCAGTAGCGAAGACAATATGGCTCAGAAATTAGAATGCTGGTGTGAGAAGCTTAGTAACTATGAACTAACCTTGCTGCTCATTGCTTCTTTTAGCATCTTATTTACTTTGGTGGAAGGCAGGACAACATGAAGAAGAATAGATTATGGGCCATATAGCCAGTTACCAGTTACCAGTTATCAGTTACCTTTATACAAATGCAAACATTCCAATTCACAGATGGGCAGGTACGGTCTACAAAGAAGCAAACCGAGGAACAAGGAACCACAGAAGCTGTTTTAGGCTGCGAGTCTCCAGATTTAGAACGTCTTCAGAACAGGGATGCCTAAATGCCATAATGGTGCGCTAGTGTGAAGCAGAGATCCAGGACTTGACTAGCTTGATTGAGAGCAGTGTCACGGCCCATCAGGAAGAGCAATAGCACAGAATCCAGATGCTCATCTTGCTGTTAATGCCCAGAAGTGAACCCAGCACAAACTGGATAAATATCTACACCTGAGTCCTGACAGCTCATCATGATCAGGTACCTGCAATATCACACCAACAATAAGCATTAGCCCTCCAGAGAAACGGTGGTATAAAGTTATGGGTTAAGTCATAAAGTATCTACTAGTGACTAGTGGCTTCCCATTGCTCGACGTTTGGACAGCCTACGATCTTTCCAGGATTGGACTCTGGTGCCATCCTTTTAGTCAGTCCTCATTGTCAACCAACACAATAACATATCAACATTTGCTCAACGGATTTCGTCGGGCGCTTTTATAAATCATACTTTTTCAGGTGTTTTGATAGCCATAACCTCTAAGTTCTAACTGGTTTTTACGTGATCAAGTGATGGTTCAGTGAGATGGAGTGTCATAAGTATAGTGTTTGAACAGAAATACCTTACTCGAATAGTTCATTACAAGGTGAAAAAGTACTTCTGTTCTTTTGTTGATATTTGAGTGACTACCGAGATGCTGGATTGAGTATTTGATGCAGGAACCCTTTGCACATATTGAGATATAACTGGCACAAAGAATCCACTAACAATCGCCTAGTCTGGACAGTGATCCAGGATCAAGAAACACAAAGAACAAATTAGGAGTTTAACTTTAGCAAAGCTGTGGGAAAGCTTTCTTGGAAATTTTTACTATAAATTCTCCATGATATCTCACCAAATCACGAAATTTATTGAGCATGAGTTACACCAAAAGCACCGACAACTAACTCGTTATTACACATTCGTTTGATCATAATCAATGTTGTTGAAATATCCTGCTTTATTGCTCTTAGCAGCTACAACTGCAACTGCTAAATACTTCAAGGTTGATACACCATTACAGACCCTAGATGTTGGTACTGGTACATCCTCCTCTAGCCGCCTCAAAAAGAGAACCACTCTTCCTCTTGAAATTTCTGACTTGACCTTCAACGCTGAGGCTTACTCTTATACTGATGCAACACCATATATCGGTATTGGATACATCTACTATGGCTCCGAATTGTCTCCATTGCCAGTCACATTCACTTCCACTGCTGACCATTCGTTCATCTACAACAGCAGTGTTTCTCCCAATGGTGTTGATTTCTCCAACGATACCTACTTCACTTTGGAAAGCACCGCTCCTTTGTATGATATCTATGGGGTTGAAGGGTATCTAGCACATACATTGTTTTCATTCTCCGATAATTCATCATCTACTGAAAAATTCGAACATGTCTTTGAAATCTTCTACAATAACTCATTGCCATACACTCTTTCTGGATTAACTTTGATTAACGATGCAGAAGTTGGATTTGTTAACAATATGATAGACTCTGCCATCTTGAAAGGTGTTGCTGGTATTTATGTTGATCCTATCTTGGATGCTCATTTCACCTTTGGTTATGTCGATTATTCTTTTTCTGCAGATGGATTACTATACAAGGTTCCTACTGTCAACTCATCTCATTGGTCCACTGTGGTATTCAATATTTATTCTGGATGCGACACCTCTTTATCCATCGGTAATTCATTTGAATTAGCTGTTGAATATGATGAATCCGTTGCTGCCATTATTCTCCCAAGAAATGTTTATGAGGCTTTGTTCGTGGACTTTGATGGATTTTACGAAGAGTTTACAGATAGCATAGTCTTTGAATGTGCCAATGCCAAGCCATTGACTTTTGATTTTGGCTCTATCCAGATTGAAATCCCTACTGATATCTTCATTGATGCCATTGGCGATACAGGATATTGTCAATTCTCTCGTCTCTACCTCTATAATTCAATTGACAAAGTTGTTTTTGGTTATACTGCAGCCAGATATCTCAATGTTGTCTATGATTATGAGTTGAGTGAAATCTTTGTTGCTAATCCTCCAAGTGCAAGTCCAAGTGCTGAAGTCATTGGTGCCACTACTACTGGTGTCATTGCATCAACTACTGGTACTTATCCATCTTCTGTTCCATCTCCAACCGCATTTGCTTATGATTTCGCCAGTGTGGTCACAACTTCATTGTTTAGCGCCAGTTATTCCACACGATTCTATACCAATGGAATGAGTGGATATACCACTTGTTCAGCATCCAGTTCAGCATCCAGTTCATCGTCTAGTTCTACCTCCACTTCTACCAGCAGCACTAGCAGCACTAGCAGCACTAGCAGCACCACGTCTACCAGCTCTACCAGTTCTACCAGTTCTACCAGTACCACCAGTACCACAAGCTCGACCAGTTCTACTAGTTCTACCAGTACCACCAGTACCACCAGCTCTACTGCTACTCTAAGCTCCAGTTCTACTGCTCTTGCTAGTGTTACAACATCACTTTCTTCATCCATCACTTCCATTCTGTCCTCTGCCTCCTTGGTTTCTTCTTTCACTTCGTCTTACGGATACACGAACTCATCTTCATCATCATCGTCGTTAACTTCAACTTCATCTTCAGACACCAGTGTGCCATCAATCACAGGATATTTGAAAGATGGTGAACCATTCTGGGCCATCACTGTCCCAAGCCACTACCAACCATGGACATCCGTGTACCTTATCTCCAGCGGTGGTGATACATATGCCTTTGATGCTGTTTCTATCTTACCATCTAGTTCTGATGAATCTATTGTTTTCAACTCAAGTTACGTGGATGCTACATACACTGGCTCTATTGATTCTGGATCAGTTTTGGAGATTGATATCACTGCTGTTGCCACTGGTGCTGCTCCATATGTGTTTGAAGGTGAGTTGTATATTGATCAACCAGATTCCAGGAAATTAGCTAAGAGAGCTGTTTTATCATTCTCATTGTCCAGTACTATTACTGATAGTGCATCTTCTACTTCATCTGCTTCTTCTACAACTACTACAAGTTTAGTTTCAACTGAATTGACATCCTTAGTTTCAACTGAATCTGCTATATCTTCAACTTTAACAGGAAGCTCATCCACTGTTGAATCATCGTCCACTTCCATAACTTCAATTGCTTCAGCAACCACCGCTCCGATCACTTCTACAGCTGTTGATGACGAACAATCCACTACCATCATCACCATCACATCATGTTCTCATGATGCTTGCTCTGAGGCTACCGTTACCACTGGTGTTACAGTTGTAACTGAGACTTTGTCAGGCGAGGTGACGGAGTACACGACTTATTGTCCATTGACATCTACCAGTGCTTCCACTCCTGTTACTGCTGCTGAGACTACCGAAGCTACTACTACTGCCGCTGAGACTACTGAAGCTACTACTACTGCTGCTGAAAGCACCACTGCTGCTGAAGCTACCACTGTTTCTGCTGAGACCACTGAAGCCACTACTTCAGCTGGTGCTACCACTGAAGCTGCTGCTGGTACTACAACTGTAGGAACCACCACTATAGCTGCTACTACTATTGCTACTACTTCTACTACTGCTGCTGTTGAACAAACCACTGGAACCACTGAAACCACTGCTATTGCCGAGACTACATCAGAAGGATCTACCACTGGTTTGGTAACTGTTTCCACCGGAACTGACACTGTTGCCGCTACTGCTACTTCTGCTGGCACTCCAACTACCGCTATTGAATCTGAGACTAGTGCCTCAGCATCTGCAACCACTCCTACTACTTCAGCTACTGTTTCAACATATGAAGGTGCTGCTGACAAATTAGTAGCTGGATTAACAGCAGGTATTGCTTATTTAGCTGTGTTCTTACTTTAGGAGCACTAGTCGCTACAGTCTGTGACTGAGCTTTTATAACTTTTCTTTATAGCTGGTCAAGCTGATCTCTTTTTCTAAACAGCTTTGACTCTCTTTTTTTTTTTCATTCTTCTGTTGACCTTTCTTCAACATTTATATGGTAGATTTGTTTATTCTCAGATATCAGTTACCGTCTGCTAGTATAATGAACACACACTTCATCTGGTTTATCCAATCTGCCGTAAATCTGTACTTCGAGACGGGTAAAAAATTCACGTGACATTTTTTTTTTTTTTTTTTAGTTTGGAGGGATTGAAAAGTAAATGGAAGTGAATTTTGCTAAGTGTTATAGATCTATCGAATTAACAAAGTCCAATTATAAAATGTCTTTCTTAGGTTTCGGTGGTGCTCCTCAACTTTCCTCAGAAGCTAAAATACAAGCTGCTGAAGCTGAACTAGATTTAGTCACAGACATGTTCAACAGATTAGTCGATAACTGTCACAGCAAATGTATTCAAAGAGGTTACACTGAAGGTGATTTAAACAAGAATGAATCTCTATGTGTTGATAGATGTGTTTCCAAATACTTTGAAGTTAATGTTAAGGTTGGTGAAAACATGACCAAGTTAGGTTCAAGCGGTGCTTTTGCTAACAGACCATAAGTCTTTTCAAGATAAAAATGATAACTCAATTTTACCGAAGAGCAATAACGATGATGATGATGAGCAGCTGTCCGATATAGAAACTGACGTATGATTTAATTTAGCTATACGTTGAATGAATTCTTGCATATAAATAATTTTACTATTCATTAATGATCTCTATGTACACATAATCAACATGAATCTTTCTAATGGAAATTGTAAGGTATATTTCTTCAGAAGCCAAAGAATTTCAAAACTCTTAGCTTTACACCCTCAAAACTGTTTAATTTTGGTCTGACATCAAGGTAAAAACTAGGCAGGTTTGTGAATGCGTTAGGCTTGCCTGTATAGAAATCAATAACGTAATCCACCTCTGTTCCACATCTATTTATTGTCCAATCATGTCTATCAAAAGGTCTTTGATACCCCAAAAACAATTTGAATCTAGCTTTAGGAGTCAACTTCTTACTATCACCTTTGAAACTTGTCAATTGTACACCACCACATTCTGAACCACCTTGTCCGTTTTCCCATTTCATGATTTCATACCAGGCTCTTTCATTAACTGCATTGTGGATAGGAACAACAGTCTTCATATCATCAGCTGAAGGATCCCAATTTTTACGTTGCATAGCTTCAAAAAACTGCTTTTGTGATGGATATATCCAGTTACCATCTGCACCAGTTCTTGGAATAGAACTTATCTCTCTTTCAGCTGGTAAGTTGATGTCTGACACAAGGGCTGGAGTTTCTGGGATCTCCGATGAGGAACATGATTCAATGGCTGTAGCGATTTTAGAACCGTCAACAACTTTAACTGTAGCAGAAGAAGTGGCACTAATATCTCTAGGTTTCGCATTGCTTAATTCAGCCCATTTAGTTCTAGCAGTATGATCAACTGGACACTTTTCAGCAGCATTTGAGTCTGTACTTGAGGGTATTGGATGTGGAGCTGCTTGTCCCATATTCTGTTTTGCCCATACCTCTCTGGCTGAGTGGTCAACTGGACATTTTGGCTGTTCTTCTGACATGATACAACTGGATATGAGTAGATATTGTCGGTATAATTACCAAAGCAGACTGGTATTATGTTTCAACCTATGGCACTTGTTTAGATTCAAATTAGTAATTTTTTGAGATTTTCCACATTTTCCTGATCATATTAAAAGTTGCAACAATGCTCTAATAACTCTTTCTTTATTTCGGAAATAGCACTCTAGTGTTGGCACATCAGAGCAATACTATCGAAGAAGATAGTTGACTCTTTTGAAACTGAAAAGATACAAGTAATGAAAGAGATAATACAGGTCAACGGTAAAATTGAAAATACAAAAGCCGGGTAACTAAAGGCTTAACGTGGCCTATCAAAAAATCAATTTTTTACGTGTATTGAGTTGCTTGTATGGCGCAGTGGTAGCGCAGCAGATTGCAAATCTGTTGGTCCTTAGTTCGATCCTGAGTGCAAGCTCTTATTTTTTTGCTGTTGTTTCAGCCATTTTTTTTTGACTTCATTGCACTCCTGGAATGCTTTTATGATTTATGTAATACAAGTGATTCAATGTTTCTTTATTTTCGATCATTCGTGTGCTCTAAACTTCTCATCTTTCTAATACTTGTTTCGTCTTAAAATCTGCGCCAAACTCAGAAATATTTATGGGCAGGAAAAAAAAAAAGAATACACAACTCCAAGTTATAAATTGAGTAGGTGCACTTCTCTGATTCAATTCATATTTACTCTAATTCAAACCAATCAACTCACCAATACCAAGGCAATTCTCCTTAGGTCAAACCATACTCAGCTTATTGTTGATGAAATAGCTGCCCTTTCCTTCTTTTTTTTCACTGACTTTTTACAAAATATAACCGATTCAGTTAGGACTATTAGTTGTGTCAAGCCTGTTTGCCCATAAAATATGAATTGCAGCTCCAATAACGAGAAGGCCAAAATTGCAGAATCATACAACACTCTATACACACAGTTCACCTCTAATGAATTGAAAGAAATAGGGAATTATCAAATCGTGAAGCTTATAGGTGAAGGTTCATTCGGTAAGGTTTATCTAGCAAATCATAAGCTCACACATACAAAAGTGGTATTGAAGACTGGTGATAAAGATGATCCAAATGTTGTGAGAGAGGTTTATTATCACAGACAGTTGAGGCATCCAAACATTACGAGGCTTTATGAAGTTATCGTCTCAGAGTCGTTGATTTGGATGGTGATGGAGTATTGCCCTGGAAGAGAGCTTTACGATTATGTATTAAGTTGTGGTAGAGTTAATGTCGAAGAAGTGAGGAAACTATTTGCCCAAATAACGAGTTCTGTGTACTATGCGCATTCTCTAAGTTGCATTCATAGAGATCTGAAATTGGAGAACATATTATTGGATAAGAAGAAAAATGCCAAATTATCTGATTTTGGATTTACAAGGGAATGTGAACAGAGGTCATTGCTATCCACAGTTTGCGGTACAACTTGTTACATGGCACCAGAAATCTTGAAGCTTGAGAAGTATGATGGGTTCAAAGTTGATATTTGGTCATTGGGAATCATTCTATACTCATTGCTCTATGGTCAAATGCCATTTGATGAAGATGATGACTTAAAGACAAAATCCAAAATTATAAATGAGGAACCAAGTTACAAACTAGATATACCCAATGAAGCTGTACTATTGATAAAGAAGCTCCTGAACAAGAATCACGCACAGAGACCAACAACTGAAGAGATTTTGATGGACCCATTCTTGATTGATTATGGACCAAATTTACTCAAAACCACAATTTCATTGGTTAAGGAAATCACAGACACGAATAACAGATACTTCTCAACTAAAATTGAAAAGAATCTACTGAAAAAGTTGAAAAGTGCAGGAATTGATATAAATGCATTACAGAAGAGCGTTATAACCAAGAAATGTGACAGCTTGTATGGACTTTGGGAATTGTTACTTGAGAAGGAGAAGAAAAAGGAATCCAAGAAATACAAAACAAGATCAAGATCAGTGCTAAGACTCACTGCTGAAACCACATCTAGAAGAGTGAGTCAATTTATGGAACCAATGAGTACGCCGCAGCTTTCTAGAATCATCAGTTCTTCAAGCAATAAAACCAATTCCAAGAGGGCTACTGATAGCACTAATAGTGTTGTTGCTGTCGCTTCAAATGACACAAACATCAACAGCAATAACAATAACAATAATAACAGCACGGAAATGTCCACACAGGGAACATCATCACCATCCAAATTATCATCATCAAATAGCATACTGTCAAGCCCTGAAAAGAAGATGAATATATTCCTACAAAAGTTTTCCAAACTATGGAAGGTGAAACGAAATGAAAATGGGTTAACAAATGGTCATTTGATTACCTACAATAATATGAATGGCAATGGAACATCATCGTTAAACAGTCCATCATTATCATCTGCAAATATTAATGATACGAGGAGGGTGCCACCATCAACGCTTACAATACGAGAACCGACCAAATCCCCATTAAGATCACCCCAAAATGGAAGGTACTTGACAAATAATAGACCAAGACCCACATCTATAATGTCGTCACAGTCAGTAATATCACATGCTAGTGCTATATCTGATAACTCAATGGTATCTCAAGAGACTTCCTTCAATTCAGATGCTCCTTCAAAATCTCATAAGAAAGTGACATCTGATACATCATTGAGTAGTAGACATAATAGTCTTACAAGAAAATCATTGAATTTGAGTTTGATATCAAGCAATTCTAGTACTTCTGATAGATCTTCTTTTGATACATCTTCAGAAAAGGGATCTTTGAGGCTTTTTGGATCCAGCACACATAGAGGAAGAAATCCTAATGATGCAATTTTCCCAGCTTCGACTGTCAGTACAAGGAGAAGACGGAAATCTCCTTTGGGGATACCTAATTTAAGAAGAAATAGATTCAAAAAATCAAAGGCATTTATCATTGAAGAGGAGGAAGATTCAGAAGATGAAGTTGAGACTGATCTGGAGATATTGGCAGCTGGTGAATCAACACGAAATAATTCATTCTACGATACTGATAACGATGTGTTATCTGATCGAGGGAGAAAATTATGAAGTTTTGGAATTAATTGGAAGGAAACAGTTGTACAAAGGCTAGGTCATCATTCAATAGATATAAAATTGAAAAACACGCATGTTTAGGTATAAAAAACAGCTATATACACTAATAAAAGTTATGAATCAAGGCTTGAATGATTTAGTAGCAATCACCTTAGTCAAGCAAAAGTAAATCAAATAAAAAAAAAGCAAAAGAGCTAAACCTATAAAGCATTATTCAAATATCAGTTTAAAATTGAAAAGGATCAAAGCAAAATATTAATCACTTAATTGAGCTCAGTTCTTATTTTTTTGCAGCTTGTAAATCCTTTAGGGACTCTTCAGTCATTCCAAACAATCCCAATATTTGAGAACGGTCTAGCCCACCACCACTAGCGAATCTCAAAAATTCTTCAAAATCAGGTCCATCCCTACCGCTTGAAGGTAAACTTAATTCAGGATCATCTTCATCATTATCATCATCGTCATCATCATCATTATCATTATAGTCATCGTAATCATCATCTGATCCCCAGTAATCAGAGTATTCCTCTTCATCTTCAAAATCGTTTCTTAAAAGTTCCTCCAAATCATTTGTCATTTCATTAGTCTGTCTTTCAAGATTGGAAATTGGATCTTCAAGATCACTATCAACATCATGCTCTCCATCATCATCTTCATCAATTCTGCTTGGAACCACTTTACTGATGATTTTGCTCTTGATCAATTCCTTTTGTAGCATATCACCATCAGAGTTGAATTTGGCCACTTCTGCATTTGTTGGAGAATAAACATCATCTAGATTGATATTTGAAAGAAAATGATAAGCCAATGCACCTCTAGCTATGGCGGTTCTTTCAATTGTTCTCTTTTTCATAAACATCTGGAAGACACTATTGGTTTGACCAGTGACTCTGATATTTAGCGGAACTAGATCATCGGTATCTTGAAGATCTCTTGATCTGCCTTGTGGTGCGGTATGCATGTAATCCAACATTTTCCAGTTCAAGATGTTACGATCCTTCATAAGTAAACCTGCAAATTTTCTTGGAACGATTAGTTTTAAATCATGTTGAGATTTCAAGGCTTCTTCAGGGTAGGTTTTCATTAAAGCCAAGAAGGATCTGTTCATATTTGGATATTTGGCCAATGTGTAACGATGCATATTTAAGAAATGCAAAGCCTCAGTGTACTTCAAGCATCTACCAGGAAAATAATCGTTTGAAATCACGACGACATTGCCATGATTGATCCATGATCTATTCTTGGAGTTTTTATGGGTAAGCCAACTTGGGCATGCATCAGCGCATGCTGTTACTAATACTTCAGTACCATCATTTGCTTGTATAAAGAGATCTGGATAACTTTTAGACATTTCATGAAGAGTTTGCAAGACTAAGAGTTGATCTGGGAAACTGAAGTCAAAATGTAGATAACCACGAATATAGTCATTATCTCTCTTTGCTGATTTCTTCAAGTCAAATTCAACTATCCCTCTGTACCAGCAGTAGTACTTCTTGTAGACCTCAAACCTCTTTTCAATATCCTTTTGAATCTTTCCTAATATTGTAAGACGGTCCTCTCTAGTCAACATAGGATTGACAAAGTACATTCTTAGCTTCAGTTCCTCATGGACACCAATGCTCATATTATTCAAATCAAACAATCTCGTAGTGAAATCCATCTTGCTCTTGTCTCTTGTAATCTTGTGATTGCCAAATGCCAAACGTGTTGTTTAATTGGTTTCAAATTTGCAAATTCGTTTTCGCGTCTGTTTTTTTTTTTTTTTTTTTTTTTTTTTAATTTTCCTTCCTAAAACATCCGAACACCAAAAAATCCCACTTTTTATCCAATTTCCAAATTTGTAACATTCTATCTGGGCAAATGTTTAAAGGAAGGTTGGTTCATAAGTTTTGATATACTTTGAAAGGGATAAATATGAGTGAATTGAGCCAGAGAATATGGGATGGGAAATTGAAGGTGGTGGTTCAGCTATGTCCTAAAGACAGCAATCAAATGACTGAGAGCAGGGAGTATTATTTGATAGCTAATAGAAACTCATATTTTCCTTTGTATTATAAGAAGATACTGAGTTATTTTGAACCATATTTACTAGTACCAAGTTGGTCACAATCGACTGAATGGTGGCTTGAGTTTGAAGACGTGCCATTGAAGTGGAATTATCCTATTGGGTTACTTTATGATACACTAACAGGATTGGATCCAGAAAGAAGAAAGGGTGATTCAACATGGAGGTTGATCCTCCATTATAGGAATTATCCAGAGGAGTATATCTTGCCATTGCCTACACTAAAGACATTGGAAGCATATTGGATGAATCAAATAAAGGAGTCATGCTACGTGCAGCACGGTACTGCCAAACCAATAATGACTCTTTCGAAATTGGATTCATCAAATCTTTGGAAGAGTATAGAGGATCATGATTTCAAATTATATTGGTCAATAATACCAAAGATAACGAAGGATAAAGATACTTTGAAGAATGTCCCCATAAGAATACATCTACCAGCATCAAATAAAGTAATCAATGTTCCAATTGAGCCATATTTGATAGATGAAGAGAAAATAAAGAAGACATTGGGAGATGCATTACATGAAGTGATATCTTCATTATGCCCGTCAACAAAGAATAATATAATAGTGAAACCTGTATTGCATGGGATTTCAATACCACTATCGACCCCAATATCAGATTTGTTTTATGATTGTTTATATATCGATGGATTTCTCAACATTTCTATCGTAATGATTGCATGACTGTTGATTGCTGGTTTATGTGCCATGCATAATTCTAAAAGTCAGCAGAAAACCTCTGTATTTGATTCTATAATGATAATTATAATGCCTTAATGATTCTATTGAACAACATCTTTTATGCTGTAGGAATAATTATACAAACCCTCTTTTTTTTAATCAATAGCTCTTTTAGAGATCTAGAGACAATTTCATTTAGGAACATCAAAGACAGCTTGTAACCAAATTCTATACATCTTTATCTGTCTCTTTCTATTGACCAATAATCTTCTATCAGTTCCAATTTTATTCTCCTTGAAATACTTTTTTGTAAAGATTTCTCTTAATTCTTCCTCTGTAAAGAAATAAACTCTTGTACCATCACCTCTTATATAAAAATTATCATCTAATAATCTATTCTTTTTAAATCTTACTTGTGCCAGATCATATCTTCCATAATCTCTTAATAATATCTGTCCACCTGGTTTCATCAATTTAGCCATATTTTCCATAGCATGATCCCATTGATCTGGTGCCAATGCACTGAAGACGAATACCATCACTGCAATATCCACAGAGTTTGGCTCAACACCTTCTGGTA
The DNA here is from genome assembly GCA_030582235.1 of Ruyongia ponderosae. Classification (NCBI taxonomy): domain Eukaryota; kingdom Fungi; phylum Ascomycota; class Saccharomycetes; order Phaffomycetales; family Wickerhamomycetaceae; genus Ruyongia; species Ruyongia ponderosae. The sequence continues at coordinate 94,727 of JAKTWV010000033.1, read as the reverse complement.
ATTCACCATCTGGATTAGCAAGATCCCAAACGGCGGCATGAGCGTATTTTGGATCGAAACTTTCACTTGTCTTTACTAAATTGACAGCATTCTTACTATAATCAGCACCAATGATTCTTAATTCTTCATTTTTATTTTGGTTCAAGATTGGGAAAAGTGTATTACCAGCACCACAACCAATTTCAAAGATTGTTACTGAACCGTAATCTTCCTTTGTGGCTTCATATAATGTTGGGAATTCAATTTGTAACCATTTTCTATCCTTGAAGAAGTTTTCCTTATTATTTTTGTAAAAGATATCCCAATAACGAGCTGGATTACCATTATATAACTTCTTGTCAAAGTCTTTAACTGGATCATCGTATTGCTTTGCAATTTTGGCTTGTGCTTCATCTACTTGTTCTTGGCCCCATTCAACGTTATCCCAAGCATTATGGTTCCAGACATCATCATCATTCTGTAGTTTACGTTGTCCAAAGACAAATGGATCATCTCTTCCAATTCGAGAAGGTGCTTCTTCTTGTTCTTCCACCTCAACAAACTCGTCTTTGATTTCAGAGTTGGCCAGTGAGTTTGTTATTTCATCAACCGGTGTGCTTGTCTCTTGCTGTACTGACATTTCTATGATCGTCAACTCAACAAAGATATTGATAAAAAGATGGAGTTCAAACAAAGACTAATGAGATGAGATGAGATTAGCATAAATTTTTCACTTTTGGCACGTGACTTTATTTTTTTCCAGTTTTTGGGTGCTCTGAATTGCTTATTTTGGTGCTGGTGAGGTAGGGAAAAAGCAAGGAGAGGTTGTAATAGTTGTTGATCAACTATATATAGACTTTAGTCTGACCAGTCTGTGCTTATTTGCGTTGTTAATAGCATTATCAGCAGAACCGACGGAATTTTTGGAGAGGGTAACCACCGAATTTAAGGCAGAGGCCCAGAATTTAAACAAGTTTTAACGGTTTTTGGTATTTGATGGAGAAGTCTTGAAGGTCTAAGGAGATAGACTGAAGAGAGGTACTGCCTTTGACCATTGACGCTGAGATGTACAACCACAGCAACAGCCAATACCCGAACATGGGCCAGCAGCAACAACAACAGCAGTATCCTAGGCAGAACAGCACGAGCCATAATCATCACCAGCAGCACCAGCATCAACCACATCACCAGCAGCAGCAGTATCAACCACATCCTCAGCAGTACCGTCCTGCCCCATATGCCCAACATCAACAAAATAGCATATACAACAACTATCCTCCTGCCCAGCCAGTAAATTCTTCTTCCAGTCCATATCCTCAGCAGTTGTACCCAGACTTGGGAATGAACAGTGGCTTCAACGCCAGCTCAGACTCTCTTGCCTTGAAGATGTCCCAAAGGTCAGCCAGCTTTGACAAACTCAATGGCAGCAGCAGCAACAACAACAATAATTACAGCAATAGCGATAGCAATAGGGTGAGCTCAACATCAAGCAACCTGAGGAATGAAATCATTGATATCCCAAGAGCGCCCGTAATACCACCAAAGATACCCTTGACCAGACAGGAAAACAGGCCTGATAATTACTCAATTGGAAGTGGTTACTACAGTCTACATTCAGATTCATCTGACGAGTCAGCACACAGTCTGAATAATAATGATAATATTGCTAATGAACAAGAACAAAGAGAAGTGAATAACAATGGTAATAATACTCATGATGATGAACCTCCACCATATGAAGCTTCATCTCACATCACAACAACCAATGATATCAAACACAAACAATCAATTCCAACACAACATACAAATCAACCATCATATGCGAACTTTAGTTCTCAGCTAGACCGCTTAAGTGATGAACTACACAAGATTCAACTGGATAGTAAAGAAATCCCATCACCACCAAAGCATCATCCACAATCATTAGCCATCTATAATAACTATAGCAACCAAGAAGGATCCTCATCTTCTTCCAATAATAATAATACTGGTGCTCAATATCAACCAAATTTAACAGCTAATGGTTATCCAAACGAGAAGACACCACAAAGAATACAGAAACCCCCTCAACAGCAACAACAGCAGCAACTATATAATCCTCCTACTCAAAAGCAAAACAAGAGAGAGTCTCCATCAAAACAAAAAAATCACATCAATATCTATCAAGACAGACCTCAAGCATCAACTTCAAATCCAATTTCAACTCCAACTCCAACTTTAACTCCAGCACCAGCCCTCAATCCTACTAAACCACATCGAAACTCTGAAGAAGACATCCTGATAAGATTCAACCGTATAAAGAACAGTGCAATCCAAGATTATGAACGTGGTCAATTCAGCGCTAAGATCCAAATTGATTGGATAAAGGCATTATTCGAATATGCATCAAACAAATCATTCATGTCGAGCTTCAACATCAATGGTGAGAGATTATCAAGACCACTTGACGATTCTGAACGGTCTAAGAATATCAAAATCTTCATAAAGCAAGCTTTGAAATTATTGAAAAAGGTCTGTAATGTTACAAAGGATCCTGAAGCATTATTCATCATGGGTTGTCTTTATTCAAATTCCCCAACGATAAAAGTACCAAGGCCTGAACTTCTAGAATTAGACTATGAAAAGTCATTCAAATATTATTTAAGTGCTGCTAGAGCTGGATATACAGATGCCATATATCGACTAGCTGTTTCATATGAAATGGGTGTTGGTACCAAAAAGGATAATGAACAATCATTGAACTGCTTCATCAAGAGCGCCCGAGCTGGATCTGTCCCTGCAATGGTCAAGTTGGGTATAATATACTCAAGAGGCGGTGGGTCCTTCAAAGTGACTAAATCTGCTATTGAATCTTTCAATTGGTTCCAAGAAGCTAGTAAATTCGCAACTGAGGAAAATCCATATGGATTATATGAAATGGGGAAGATTTATGATTATGATTTCCCATTCATAAAAAAACCAACTTTGACTGATGAAGAATTGAAATTCATGAATGATTTACAGTCAATAAAGGTTTTGAAGAATGAAGAACTATCATTGAAGTATTATAGAGACGCTGCTAAATTGAACTATGCCCCAGCCCAGGCCAAATTGGGATGGTGTTATGAATATGGGAAACTAGGCTGTTCCATAAATGCCAAATCTTCAATTGGTTGGTATTCCAGAGCAGCCACGAAGGGGGATCCATCTGCAGAAATGGCATTGAGTGGATGGTATTTGACTGGTGTCAGTGGGATTTTAAAACCTGATGATAATGAAGCATTCCTATGGGCTAAAAAGGCTTCTGAATCTGGATTCACAAAGGCTGAATACGCATTAGGATATTTCTATGAAGTTGGATTGGGCTGTAAGAAGGATTTAGTCCAGTCTAGACAGTTTTATCAAAGAGCTGCATTGAAGGGACATGAAAAGGCTTCGACAAGATTGAGAGATTGGTCTTGAAGATTATATATCTGAAATATCGATTGTGTAATCACAAACATAAAGGACAATATACCTGTATTAATTTTTTGGAGTTATTTTTGTAATTGTATGAATCATAATATCGTACGAATTACATGGAGCAACGATCAAACATGACGGGAGTTCTATCTATTAATTATTAAACCATTGGTCTCAGTCTTTGTTCAACGACTTTCTGAATCTACTAACCTTGACTGGATTCCCACTCTCATCAATCGGTTCCAATTCTTTTTCCTCATCCTCTTGTATTATGATGTTTCCCTTTATTTCTTCATTTGGATCCCCAAATTGAGGTCTGAAAAATTTATTGATCATCTTTGCTCTCAAATCTTGATACTCCACCTTCAACATATTTTCATCAATGGACAGATTTGGGTCTTCCATGGTATCATTCTCAATAATATCATCAGTCATGACTGTTCCATCTTCATCTTCATCTTCATCGTCATACACTATCTCACCATCTTCAGTGACTACTTGAAAATTGGTCATTTGGTTTAATTCATCTTCGTCATCTGAAGAGTCTAATGCATAATTCTTCATTTGATTATAAGCTTCTGATGTCTCATCAACCAACTCATCAACTTCAAATTCGTTTTCCTGTTCACTAATATCAGGAATGATATTCTCCGTTGGGGCATCTGATGTAGTTGATTCAATCTCAAGGTCAATTGGAGACGTTATCACATTGGATTTGATGGGCTTCTTGAAAGATCTTGGGTTTGACTTGGCTAATGAGCTAAGCGAGCCCAACTGCTTTTTAAATCTAGATTGTGCAGCTGGTACCAATGGTGATACTATTGACGGAGCAGGAATGGCTTGAGGCGCAGGTGTTACAATCGAGCTCACATCAGGAGGTGTGATTGTAGTCGGTATAAAAGGCGGGAGACTGGCTGATGGGGATGGTGATGGTAAAGTCTTCTTTTGATTTTTCATTGACTTGAACAATGATACTTTCTTTGGCTTTGATATTGGTTCTGGTGCATCAAAACTGGAAAAATCTCTTTCAATGATATCACCATTGATAGATTGGTTATTCAAGGCTGGTTTTGGTTGTGAAGAAGATCTTTCAATAACGGAATCTAATGAAAATTCACTCTCCTCGTTTTCTTCCTCTTCTTCTTCTTCCTCAACGACATTGGAAATTATTGAATGAACGGCGGGGCTGATGTGCATACCAAATGGGGATTCTGTGTAACCTTTCATCATTCTATTTTGTTTAAACTTGGAGATCTTGTCTTGTATTTCCTGTTCATTAGCAGCAGCTCTCAACTGTCCAGAAACATTCTCAATCTCCTTAATTTGCAAATCAGGGGAAAAAGTCACAGACTTTTTAGGTTTTAGTGATGGAGATGTAATATCTTTCAATATTGGTGTTGTCTCAGAAGTATTTTCAATATCATTCGTTGTTTCTGAGATAACAGTTTCACCTCTAAGCTTCTCCAACTCTTTCATGAACAAATCTTGATGGTTTCTTGGAATCACACTACCACTCAAATGATCCCATTCCCAATCGATATCATCCTCGTCGTCGTCTTCATCATGGTCAAACTCGAAGTCAATTTCTACATCATCATCTTCGTTGTAAAACCCATTCTCTTCATCAAATTCATCAGCAATCAATTGTAGTTGTAGAATATCATCTTCATCAACAGCTGGCTTGCTAGGGTCCCACTTAGAATTATCAAAGTTTGTAGCGGTTTCATGGACATCTGGGGAAACCGGGATCGTGGTATCAATATTAGGCGTTAGAGGTTCAAATTCTCTCTCTATAATCAAATCTGTCATTGCTGAATCATCATCCTTTTCAAGGTGTGCTATGGTTGAAGCTTTTGAAGCAGTATCAGGTTGAGATATGGTCTCTATTGGGGTTGTGGTATTTGAGTCTTGTATCACCTTGTTGTATGAACTATCTGTGATCTTCATTTCTTTGAAAAGCTTCAAGAATTCACTCTCCTGTGGTGACTCCCTAGGTATATCTGTTGATGGTTTATCCATTTCTATCACTGGTTCAGGTGATATAAATTCTCTCTCGACGATCAAGTCTTCCATGGCACTATTGGATATTGAGCGTTCTCTAATTTCATCTGGTATTGGTTGCATTACTTGAGGAGTATCATCTTTAAGCTCCTTTAATTTAGGAACTTCAATTTCCATATCTTGTAAGAGCTCTTTGATTTGATCATCCTTGTCAGTATCTTCATCTATCTCAGCAATTTCAGCATGCTTTGCTCCAAAGTCTTTGATTCTTGAGTTATCCTGTGGTTGTATGACACTACTGATAACGTTACCATCTTCATCCAACTCTTCTCTGATATCCATGAATGGTAGTCCAGAGACTGTATCCATTGGCAATTCTTCAATTTCTTCAATCTTCGAGTTCTTATCGCTTTCAAACTTCTCTAAATGACCAATGTTTTGTAATGTTGTTTTAGCTTCCTTTATATTTGTCTTGAACTCTGCTATTGTCTTATTCAAAAACTCCAATTTACCTTCAATAACCTCGACTGCACCCTTTGGATCTTTCTCTATAAAATACTCAGCACCTAAAAATACCAGTATCTTTCTTGGATTCAGGACATGTCCTTTGACAATCGCCTTTGGGTTCAATTTGATATCAATATCTGGTTGATCAGTCTCACTCAATTCATCAAAATCCAGTATTTTAAACTTTGTGTCAATGTATTGCTTTTTGTGAGCTTCTAAAAGCTCTAGTTTCGTCTCAAGGGAGTCTATAGTTCCCTGAATCTTATCCCTAATCAGATCCATGACCAATAACAAGCTTAGCGGAAGAATATATGAGTTCAGATGCTTTGTAACTTTCTAGGACTTGCCCTTAAGTATCAAAATTTTTTGTAAGGCAAAAATCGACTTCCGGCCGTGTTAAATCAATTCCGAGGGTCGATATAAATGTTGCTTTGAATAACTCAATTAGAAGAGGATTATATTACAGTTTTCATAGGGATATTGTTGAATATGATCTCAAACTACTGTGACCTTTAGAACAAACAAAAGAGCATTCTAGACATTCCAAAAGACGCTTCAAAATCTGAAAATTCACGTGATAAAATTTTGAGATTTCAAATGAAAACAAAAACAAACGCGAAGCTTCACTCTGCAGAAGTGATTTATCACATTCTCTAAGTCTTAACGCTTGTTACTCTCCCATAATAATCAAGATACGCTCATAATGGCTCCATCGAAACTAGAAATTAAGGTCAAGGCCCTAGGAAGACTAATCAAAGAAGAAGGTCTCTATCAACAAGAGTTGAAGGACCAAGAAAAGCATATTGAAGAAATGAAGGCAAATAACTTGGACTCTTATGAGATCAAGAAACAAGTTGAAGTGTTGGAAGATATCAGAAACGTCATTCCTTCTGTTTTACAAAAGATTGGCGAGTCACAAGTGTCTTTGGAGGAATACATCAAGGAATACACTGGTTCAGAAGATCTAACAGACGCAAAGGCATTGATCGAATCATCTACAAAACTACTGTCCAAAGCTTAGACTGGAAAACATTAAATTACAGTCTACAGCAGCTGATCCCAAGAAAATACCTTATAGTATTTATATATCATCACCTTGCCACATAATCACAAATAAAGCATGATACAAAAGTTAATCTATTACCTATCTTCGTATTGTTGTATGAGAATCTTCCCATTCTTTCAATGCATGTTCCCATTCATCTTCCACATCGAAACTCTTCTCCATTTCTTCAGCCTCCTTTATCAGTAGTTGTCTCTGTTTCTCTGCATCTTCATCGTATTGTCTTTTGTTGGTCATCCATCTCTCTTGTAAATCAATATCAACATACCCACCTTGTCTTGTGGCTTCCGCCCATACTGTGTCTCCTCCTACTTCTGTAGAGCCAAACATATACCCATTTGCCTTATCTACTACCGTTAATAAGTTAATCATCGATTGCTTGTCTTCAACACTCAACACTTCGAAATTCACCAAGTTGAAATCTTGTACTAATTCTGAGATGTATTTTGTTAATTTTGAGTATTTGGAACCAACTGTAGATTCCTTTGCAACGTATGGTTCCAAGTATTCCAATTCCTGAACTTCAGTATAATAATCCAAGTTGAAGGGTAGTTCACCATAATTTGACAACAAATCAATCTTACTAAAGACATTAACATGTGGCAAATCCAATTGTAGCATTGATCTTAAAGCCAACAACAGAATTGAGATATACTGAGAGGGACTGGTTAAATAATATGAATCAATCAAGTTAACAACACAAAATCTAAAATCCATCTCCTTTTCCAATCTCTTAAATATCTTGGATAATGATATATGATGTGTGAAAAGCTCAACTTGACCAGGACAATCAAAGATGATATATGAATGCTGTCCCAACTTCTTGATCTTGTTGATCAACAACTCGATACTTTCATCTAATGACTCCAATGCATACATAAGACCACCGTTAGGACCCAGATTATGTTCCTCCATGACATCTTCCAATGTAACAAAATCTCTTATATCAATCTCACATCTATCACCATATGGTAAGTTATCATTGGCAGGATCCAAATTGACAATAGCAGAGTTTCTCCCAATGGCATTGAAGAACTGCGTCACACCAGAGCAATATGTAGATTTCCCTGAACCAGGAGGGCCTATAACTATCTGTCCGAATGGCATCTCTAAATCTTGTTTACTTCTTTCTCTTATACTATACGTACTGCTCTTCATTCTGCTTACTATAAAACTTTTCCAGAATTTGGCACTTTTGAAAAGTTGGCAGAATTCACGAAATTCACGTGTCACTAAAAAAGGTTGAAAATTCAAAACCGTGTCCAAAGAAAGTTTTGTTTACTTACTTTAAATCTGTAAGACGAACCAACAAATCACAATAAACCACCATATCATGTCAAAAGAGGGAAAGAGACAACTAACATACTTTGAAAAGCAAAGAGATATTTTGATTTCAGAAATTGCTGTGTCAATGGACTCGGTCTTGAACAATATAAACGCGCTAAACCGTTCATTGGAAAGCTGTATTGATGTTGGTAAGGAATTCGAAAGTGTTGCTAGTCTATGGAGTAATTTCTATGATGGATTGGGACAAATGGATCAAATGAAGAGTCAAAGACAAGAACAACAAGAACAACAACAACAAGAGGATGAGGTTCCAGAAAGTGAAGATGTTGAGATGGCTTCTGAGTCAAACGCTCCTACAGAGGAATAATTGATGATAGAAGTTATACATTTACTATATTCTTACATTATATCACATCCACCATGGTCTCTTCTTTTCTTATTATACGATGAAACTCTATGCTCAGTGGTTGGCTTCCCATCATCATATTCCTCATAATCGACACCACTAGTTGAAATGTTTGACGATCTGATACTTCTGATACTTCTAATAGTATTAAACTCACTATTTGTTGTTTCATTATTCATGCCAACATTATCCATATTACTTCTCATCAGTTTAGATTTTACAGATCTTTGCTTAGGAGGATTGAGCCCACTGTTACTCTTACTATAACTTTGATTCAGTATATTCTTATTCTTGGTCTTATCATCTGCAACATTACTGATATTATTATTGAGGGTATCACAATAACTTGCTGCTGCTGTTGCCACTAATTCACCAATATCCTTAAAGACTTGATTATAACTTGAAGAATCAATCAAAGAACATTCTAAATATTTGCAACCCAACCTTTTGGCATATTTGGAACAATAATTATAACTTGGAGTCTTGTTTATCTTTGTCTTATCAAACCTGACTTCAGAACCAATACCTACAACAAGTCTCATTGCTTTGGGACAATGTGTTTGGATTTCAGGTATCCATCTATCACCAATGTTATGCAACGACTCTATTTTATCCAATGTGAAACAAATTATAATACCACTGGCATTGGCATATGCTAATGGCCTGAATCTATCAAATGAATCATCACCAGGGAAATCCCAAATTGAAAGTCTCATTTTATCATTACTTGAAGAAAGGTTGATTGTTGTCTCATAAGTTTCAAACAACACTGATTTGGGTGCAGTGGAGAACTTCTTGTTGAGATGACTGAGAATCAATGAAGTCTTACCACAATTAGAATCTCCTATCAATACCACTGTGCTTTCTAACAATTTACCACCATTTTGGTTATTCATCTTAGATAATGGTGATACAAACCCTTGATGTTTCATTGTATTGGTTCTTGTGGATGGCCTTGTGGTGATTGGCATATTACCATTATATGATGAGACTGGTCTTGAAGGTCTTGATGGTGAGGATGATTGTTGTCCTGTTCTCAATGTTGATCTCACTGGTGATCTCAGCTTTGGTCTTGGTGGTGATTCTGGATAGAGTCGGCCTGACATGGCGGTAGCAGCAGAAGCTATGGCTGTCTTGGAAGTTGCTGGTCTATTGGAATAGTTGAGATATGGGTTGGATAATGGTGATTTGAACGACTGGTTCCTGGACTTTGAGTAGTTACTAGTTGCATGATACGAAGGCTGACGATTCTCATCATTGTTGAAGGATTTGGACGCATTTGTTTGCATCTCTTGCCACTGAGAGATAATGTTGATAATGAATGCTGTTTATCATAGATGGTTCTTCACATTGTAAGTATCGTAATCATTATCACTGGAGGAATACAGTTTCTTCAAGTTTTCGTTTTTGTGGTTCTCTCAAAGGATAACCGTTACTACAAAAAAGATCAATCCTGTTGACCCCACTGTTTAACAAGAAGTACACAAAAGCACAAAACAGCAAACAAAGGTAATCCATTTACCCAGACACTGAACAGCCCCACAATAAAGTGAGATCTCAAGATAGAATGGTCCTTGTTCCTGGGATATCCAATTTACCATTCTGAGACCATCCAGACACCATAAATTAAAATTTTGATGATTGTAAATTTTCTTTCTCATCTCACAGAAATCAGTCAAACTCTTCTCCAAAACTCGACCAGTAAACACCAGTAAAACCTAGGAAGACCCTCTATCAAATGGCGATAGATCCCTCATTACTCCCCTACAACAATCCGTCCAGACACAGGAAGGTGGCCCTCGTTACTGGGGGAAACAGCGGCATTGGCTGGTTCACCGCCCTCCATCTATATCTCCATGGATACGTCGTTTACATTGCTGGCAGGAACCTGAACAGGATCAGAAAGGCCATCGTTGAGATACAGACAGAGGCCAGCAGGAGACGTGACGAGGCCATAGAGGAGGACTTTGACGAAAGATGGGACGGCCAGCTGAGAGAATTGGAGCTGGATCTGTTGGATTTGAGGAGCGTGGAAGCAGCTGCTAAACATTTTATGGAGCTGGAACAGGAGTTGGAAATACTTATATTGAATGCTGGAGTGCTGGGGGTGCCATATGGGATCACGAAGGACGGGTTTGAAATACAGACACAGGTCAATTACATCTCACACTTCCTCCTAACGCAAAGATTGCTACCTGTCATCAAGGGCCGTGTTCTTTATCTATCATCATTAGGCCATTATGTCAATTGCATCTCAAATGCCTTCTCATTCTCAAGTTCTTCAAAATATAATACATTCAACTACAAGCCAAACTTCATATTCACATGGTTCAGATATGCTGATGCAAAGACAAGGGGTATCCAGTTCATGTCATTATCATCTTTTAAACAACCACAAGTCAAATTCTATTCAATAGATCCAGGTTTGATCATGAATACCAATCTGTTTTCATATTGGACAACACTGCCTATAATTGGAATGTTCTTCTGGCTTTGTTTCCAATTAGTCGGTTGGTTTATAGGGGTCAGTAATGAAGAAGGTTCATTAACTACATTGGTTTGTGCCCTACAAGACGATTTACCTGAGGGGTATTATAAAAATCAAACAAAGTCAAAGAGCAGTTCTGTTAGCAGAGATTTGGACAAGTGTGTCGATAACTGGTCATGGACCATAAAAGAATTGAAGAAGAGAGGATTCAAGGATCTTGACTAAAGGTTAAGGCTTCCACTCTGTTGTCAAAAAGTCATCATATCATATCATTACAACAAATATTAATCATCATCATGATCACTATATCATCGAGCTTAAACATATCATTAGTGGTCTCAAACACCATGAAAGCCCTTTGGGGCTCTCAGCGCTGACTTTTTGATCAATTTGAGCTTTCTTACTTGATGGAGAGTCTTTACGTGATCTGCTTGCTACACACACATCATATAATCAACTTACTTTCCTCTGACTGGAGCCGGTGTTTTTTCTTTCTTTGTTTTTTTACGTTTTATCATTGCTATTACCATTGTCATTATCGCTAATTATATTTATATATTCAACAAAACAGGACGTTGATGTTGTTTGAAGAAATACAGCTCAACCATATATTTGCTACACAGTTGTATAATTAATTAATCACTTTTGTTCATTTTTGGAACGGCAACTCTATAGTATTCAGTTGATTGGAGCTTGTGGCGATAACACATATCTCAAGCCAGAGCCGATGTATAATCTGAATGCTGCTATTAGTTTCTCGTATGATGAGCGAAGTGCTCCTAACCGCTACCTTGAAGTCTAGTACAAACAATCATGTGAATTATCTTTCTATAAATATCTAGCTATTATTATAATTCAGTTATTCAAACACATAATCTACTCCTTTTTATCTTCTAAAATAACCAAAAATCCACCAACAAGATGCAAAGAACCACATACAAAGACATCGACTTCTTCATCTAGACCTCTAACTATTTCAACACTTGCTTCGATATCATGACAGACGTGTGTCTTGGTGGAAGGCTCTAATAGTTTCCATTCATCACTGAGTGCCTTTTGTACTTCCAATTTATCAACTGCTTCCTTTGAAGTATTCATTGATACCAAATCATTTGAATAATTACCGGATGACCATGTGACATTAGTAGTAAAGATTGCATCATCGAATTTGATATCTGGAGAGACTGTTTCGTATAATGTTTTAATCAATGTTCTGAAGTCCCTTGTTTGTTGATTGAATAACAAGATTTTCTTTCTATTTGTTGTTGATGATGAAGAGGCAGAAGTAGCAGTTGTCTTGAACCAGTCAGACGAAGCCTCAATGGACTCAACGGTATGCGCACCATCAATGTACCAATTGATCTTACCCTCTTTTATTATTTGACATCTTCCAGGCCAGAATGTCTCCTTGAGTCCCTTTCTTGTCTTTGATTCATCAATTGGGATGTTTAACTTTTGGAAATGTGCATTTGTTAAATTGATAGCTAATGCAGCGTTTTGCTTTTGGAAAGTTCCTGGAATACCTAGTTCGTAACCATCAGCAATAGATTCATCCACTATAGCCAATGACGAGACTTCCTTTTCCACAGCTCTTTCTTCAATCACTTTCATGGCTTCTGGATCTTGTGTCACTGTGAAAGCAGGAGATCCCTTCTTGAAGATCCCTGATTTATTCCAGGCAATCTCACCAATGGTATTACCCAACATGAAAGTATGATCGATTCCCAAAGTAGAGATCCCGGTGGCAGTAGGAGATGGCACAATGTTAGTAGAGTCGTATTCACCACCAACACCAACTTCATAGATAGCAGTATCCACGCCTTCCTTCAGGAACACATGGAAGGATAAGATTGTTAGATATTTGAAATATGCTGGTTTCATACCTTGACCCATATGAGGGAAAGTATCAGTGTTTGAGGATGTGTTTGATAACTTATCCCAGACCTCAAAGAAATATCTTGTGAATAGTTCCTCTTCTATTGGAGATCCATTGATTCTTATTCTTTCTCTGACAGATTTAAGATGTGGTGAAGTGTATAACCCGATCTTTGTAAAGTTGTACTGGCTCAAAATGGATTGCGTAAAGGCACAAGTGGACCCTTTCCCTTTCGTACCAGTAACGTGGATGACGTTCAGTCTGTTGAGATCTGATGGCTGGTATCCTATTCTTCTTGTCCATTCTATCATTTCTGGGATGGCCATGGCGTTCTTGTTGGATCCCAGCTTTCTGATGGCCTCGATGGTGGCAAAGTTTGACTGGAGGGAGTTCAGCGCATTGATGGCATCCTTGATATGTCAGTTAGTAATTGTTACTCTTGAATGGCATACCAGTTGTTACATACGGTGTAAGTTCTCAACATCTCTACTGCTTTTCAGCCTTTAAATTGAATAAATGTTGATGTTTATGGTTCAGTCAAAAAAACAAAAAACTTTTCATAAAATTCACAACTTTGAACAACTTTTCAACCAAACTGAACATTCCACAGAGCTAAAGAGACACAATGGTTTGGCCCTTTAGCAGCTCCAAGTCCACTCCAGAACAGACACAATCACAACCACAGCTTGGACATGAACAGAACCACGAAGAGAAATCATACAGACCAAAGAGATCCTCGCAGCCCAACTATGTCCAGACGGTCAAATCATCACAGCTAGAATTGCAGCCTCAGCTGGACATGATGACAGTTCCTCCTGAGCTCAAGGAGAAGATGGACAGACAGCAGGCACAGAAGAAGTTAGAACAACAACAACAAACACAGAAACAACCAACACAACCAACACAACCAACGCAACCACAACAGCAACAATTACTTCTGGAAGATACAGAACCAAGATTCAACAATGGAGGAAGCACAGACTTCAAACTCCCAGTAAGAGAAGCTGTTGAAACAATTGACACCAAAGATTTCAAACCATCCAGTCTTGTCAAGATGCCTTGCTTCCGCGAAGCCTGGCTGACTGGTGTTTCCAGTATGACTGTTGTCGGTGCAGTCATCTTCATCACGCAAAAGTCACCAAGAAAGGCAGCCAACTGGGCCTTTGGGGCATTGATGCTGGGGAGTGCAGTGAGCTGGGAGAACTGTAGACAGAAGAGAGTCAAGGAGTTGGCATTCGCAGCACAGGCTAGAGCCACTGTGGCCAATAAGGAAAGCTTCAAGAGAAATAATGGGGAAGTTGATGTTGAGCAGGAAAAGGTTAGAGAAGAAGTTAGAGATAGATATTGGAAGAAATAAGTTATGATTTGGGATAAAGAGAATCATTCAATCTGTATATAAAGTAGCTCTAATGAAGAGTTTTCAATGTCATGTTTCTTTATTACTGAAATACATGTAGACAAACTTCAATGTTATAAATATTCTAATCATTATTGACATTATTAATTTATTATTATGGCTATGTAATATATATAGGTATGTTTGCTTTTTCATTCAGCCTTATCATAGCTGATATTCATTATTATTATTATTATTATCATTCTGGTGATACTGATCTTGTTCTTGTTGAACCTTCATCAATATCATCTAAATTTCCAACATTGGAACTCAAAGGAGAGTTAGGCACATCAAGTTTATTACTTCTTCTTCTATCCCTTGTTGATCTATTCATGCTTTCTCTTCTTGGACCGTCATTACTTTCCGGACGTTGCGTATTGGCATTGTGATTGTTTGGCTGTTGTTGTTGATCATTCGTACCATCATTATTAACGTGTCTTCTTCTTGAACCTTCCTTTGCCCAAAACTCATCTCTGTATAATTCCCAAGCTTCTCTGATTTCAGAATTGAATGCTCTTGGGTTCAAAACTAATTTGACTTCAGTAGGACCTACTCTTGGTTGTGATCTGATTTCTAGATTCCTTAATAGATTAAGACACCATCTCATTAATGCAAAGTTTTGAAATATTGATAGTGATGTCAAACAATAAATAGTGAATCCGACAATATTCCTAGATAAGTATCTCACCAAGTCAACAAACTGATCCACAATAGGTGTATGCACTTTAACCAATCTCAAATTCAACTGTCTTATCCCCTTATTTGTAGAATTGAAGAACTTTCTTGGAATCATAATGGTACGACGGTATTCACCAGATAGGTGGAACAAAACGAGTGTCACCAGTAGGAAAAAGAATAGAAACCTTAGCATGATGTCAACAATGGGAGATAATGGGATGGCTGCGACGTATAATGTATAAAAGGAGAATGCCTCAATACCAGCAAGGCATGCTAGAAATATAGTAAATTTTCTTCTAAGTATCTTTTGTTCCATTGATTGCTTTCTTAAGCTTTGTTCCAAGATCAATAAGTTTCTGAATATCTTTGTTGTTGGGGATATCTTACTCTCACCTGCTCCTCCACCCGCTCTTGACAGACTTGATGATCTCACACTCTTGTTGTTCTCACTTGAACTTGATTTCCTTCTTCCAGTAGCTGATGCTCTTATCTTTGATCTCTTTGAAGTGGCAGAAGCAGCATCTGAAGCTCTTCCTGGACGACTAGACATCAATTGGTAGTCCATCTGCTGTGATCCTGTGTCTGAGTCTGAGAAGATGGCGATATCATCGTCTCTTGAGGTGATGGGTGTTATCTGGTCGACAGCTAAGAGTAATGGAGAAGACGATGGCGATTTAAGCTGATTCTGATGTTGATTCTGATGGTAGACTTGTGAGGATTTGGGGCTTCGAGGTGGACTGTCAAGACGAATGGGATCCAGTAGAGGAGAGCCTGTGGGCGTGCTCTTGTCAGACTCCATTTAGGTGGCAAATTGGATAAATTGTTGTGATATTTGATGGTTTAATTATTTGTTAGTGATTTTGGTTTATTGTTGGTGCTCTTTGGATTTTTTTTGTTGGTGCAAATATTCAATTTTGACATGATCAAGTTTGACTTAGAATGAAGATACTACAAATACAAATAGTGCTATAATTTAGTAAACGAAGATACATATATTATCATATAATCATAAGTCATATGGTCTTTCTCGTTTTCATATTAAAATGGATTTGTAGGATAATTCAGTGTGATCAAATCATTAACAGAATAAGATATTACATGCTTAATTGAAAGCACTTCACTTAATTTTGAAAACAATTATCATTTCATATTATTGTGTTGAATTATCAGGTTATAGAAAATATTATAGCAAGACTAGTAATTGTTGTAGTCAGATAACTCACAGAAGTCATGAGAATCAAATCTGCATTGCAGAGAATACCTAGCTTTAACGGTTACTATCCTTATATTCCTAGCTACTATTACTTATAGTATAGAGTTCCAAAAAAGAGGTAATTACCATTCCCATATAATTAATTGGTGAGAAGATAAGTTTCAATACTTGGAAATAAGTTCAATTGACATAAAAAATGCTTTTCTCAACACACCTATACCAGACACCATGTTAAGCTTAAAAGAATGAGAAAGCAAAAATTAATTACGAAATTTTCAACGAGTGCTGGGGGCCCAGACCCGAGACCCGAGACCCGTTTTTGAAAAAGGCTGGCCAGACCCTTGTAGTCCCAGTCTGTTTTAGGGACGGGTCTAGTCCCCGAATTGCCGATGGACGAAAAAGTTTTCTCAGAAAAGACCAAAACTGTACTGCTTCTCTCAGAATTTGGAGCTGAACCTGGTAGGCACCTCAAGACTCTTGACGAAAAAGTTTTCTTCCATTGGGCAACCTTGTCTTCCTCTCATTTATTGCAGTAATCAAAGTATCACCAAGAGTATTCTACAACCAACCAGTATTCATCAACCTCTTTACTAGATCTCCACCTGAAGCACACACACGACGCGTAAAATTAATTGTGTCAAACTGCCAATCAGAAATAACAATAAATAAACACACAAAACACCCACAACAAACAAGAGCCACAACATTCACACAAACATGGACCATTTCCACAACAAACACTCGCTAGACACAACAGTCAACCAACTACAACCGCAAAGAGTCAACGCCAACTTATGGATCGGTCCATTAAACTCGGTCGCAAGACACGATTTCCTCAAGCAAAACAACATCAAGGTCTTCATCGGTATACTTCCCTCTCAAAAATGCTGCTACTACTTGAGAGACGTTCAAAACGATAATCATTGCTGCATCTCTATAGATCCAATAGACTTCGATATCCATAAATTGACAGAGGACGAAGGTAACCTATTGATGCAATTCAACAGTAAATTCTCAAATCATGTCTCTTCAATGACAAACCATAAAGTCACAAACGCCATCATTGCAAACACAACCAATTTTCAAAAGAATATCGATGACTTCCTAGAGATAATAAAAGCTATTCAAACAAAACAATCAAATTATGGAATCTTGGTCTTCTCATTGAATGGGAATGATAACCTATTCGCTACTTTCATACTTTCATACATTCAAGATTCTCATAATTGTGATATGAAATCCGCATTTAACTTCTTAAAGTCAATAAGACCAAGCATTAGAGATTTTGATGAGGATAGTTATCTAGCTAATCAACTCATCAATATTGAAATGAACAACAAGGCCAAGAAACAATTTGGATCAAACGAGAGTAATAACACCAAGTCTATGGCGGATACTCCAAATAAGACAAAGAGATCAATGTCTGCTGGTCATGACGATGATATCCATGGTGCTGATAGTCCAAGAAACCTAAAGAGAACCATGCAGACATAGATTTGATATTTTTGGTTGGTCAAAATTAAAACATAATATTCATCTTTGAAACATATAACAGAAAATAAGACCGATCATGATAAACTAATTCACTAAAGATCTTATATACAACTCTAAAAATACAATATTCAAACGCTTTTTAATGAAATATAGCAACGTAGTATTATGAGATGACTAGCGGTTTGTGATTACATGACTACAGTATGATCAGCAGTATATGACATCAACTGTATATATAAATCCAAAAAGGGAAATGAGCCTCTGATGTTGCTGCAATTATGCAAATATGCAATCACGAAAGAGTATCAGTATATTATCAAGCGCTATATCATGGATAATAGCTCGAACAACTGATATTCAATCATTGACTGCTGTGATATATCATCGTTCTTAGATAGAGCAATGGGATATATCATTGATTCAAAGGTTCTTCTGACAAAAGTATCATGCTTTGTGTGAAGTGTAGTACATCAAAAACAACGTATATCCATCATCATAATCATGCCAGATATCTCTAAAGAAGTATCTAGCGATCACAGACTCTGGATAAGATTGTTCTCATGAATGTACATACAGATCTATAATTCCAAAGAAAACCGACAGCATATAATTGCTCAACAACATTAGCTTTAATAAACGGTCTTGGAACACACACATATACTTGTATGGTATGATTAGAGGAACTAGAGTCAGCTCGAAAGCAAAACTCCTGTCCACGGAATGATATGTTGAAATTGGCTCTGGTATTGGTCAAATAATCTCAATCCTTCAGGCATAATTACACCAATTTTTTTTTGGGTGTAGAGCGGAGAGACGACCTCAAGCTAATGAGCGATCTAATCCATAAGTTTACATTAAAATGGTATAACACATTACTGGGATTGAAATCTGAGATTAATTCAATGGTACAACAAATACTGTTTGCCGAATTAACAATTTTTAGTTCGACAATTCCATGCCAAAACATCACAACACCACTCAACAGTAATACCATAATACATACGTACTAGCTCTACAGATCGATCATAAGCGTATAATTGTGACGGTTATAGGGATAGAAGTACTACAGTGACTTATAAAGAATAGCGTTAGTAAGTTGTATGTTCTTCAAATTTGGTAAAAGCAGGACAGAACCTTGATGTTGTTGCAAATATGAAAGAGTAAAAGTGTATTATCAAGTAGGAACTTGAACAACTAATATTCAATCATCAAATGCTGTAATATGTCTCATTCACATTCAGATCAACTAGTCCTAGAACTAAGAAACATCAAAATTATGATCAATCTTCATAGATTATATCGAGACATATGTATAATCCAAGGTTCTTCAATCGTGTCATTGTAATGTCAATAAGAAATGATGACATATCGACCAGATCATACATCAGTAATATTAACTATTCAAAGACTCGTCATGAATATCACATTATATTGAAGCATTACACCAATTCATGCCACATATGATGATCAAATTATTCAGAGATCTTTGATATGATTCTATGATAGTATAATCTCATGAGAATTCACATATTGAAGGTGATCCTATCACATAATCTCTCGAAGGTGGGGTTTCTTATATCAACTGATCCTTCATACTGATGACACTGGAACTCTTATCAACTCAACAAATCATAATTTTTCAATCCAACGATCAAATGGCTGGGTCACCGGCTAGGAAATGAATTCCTCCAAAAAGCAGATAAATTCTCCCAGATAGAAAATCAGGAACGTTCTCTCAGATAGAGGATCAGAATTCACCAATCCAGCTCTCCAAATATATCACGGTAAAAAACCACCCACAATCTAATGGCCTAGCGGAACGCACAAATTCAAACATTAGAGGCTTTAACTAGTTATACGTTTATAAGACGAAGTAATTAAATTTTCAATGCTATCAATTTTGGACGGTACTGTTTTTTTTTTGGGAGGGCCACTCAAGTTTCAACGCTGATGATGATTTGGAGATTTGGAGACTTTGAAGCTACCTATAAGTTAGCAGAGATATTATACAGACCGTATTATACGTACGTAATTACTTCGTGATTATATAGATAGTGATACTACATTTACTTACAGAGAATAACGCCATTTCTATATTTTTCTGATTTGATTTGGGAAAAAGCAGGAGAGAACCTTGACAGGAATGCGATTATGAAAGAGTAATAGTGTATTATCAAGGTCATCAATATCATCATGAGATAATAACCCGAACAACTAATATTCGATCACAAAAGCTGTAATATATCATCTCTCTTATATAGATCAATGGAATATATCAACAATTCGAAGGTTCTTCATGTTATAAGTGAAAATGTAGCACATCATCAACAACAAGTGGGGGCACCAGTTGTTGAAGGATTTGGCCTGAAGGTTGTCGGCCACAGAGAATGAATCACTATTGGATTCAAATCAAGAAATCAGAGTATTTGTCGACGTCTGAATTTCGATAAGATTGATGCTTTCATCTTTCAAAGAAAACAGCGTACGTATTGCAACACTTTCACAATAACGTTCATCACCAATAGTAATAAAAATTCACTTATGAACTTTCCATCGGTAATTATATCTGTTGATGCTGTCATCAACTGGAAGCTAACAATCACATTTCTGGTTCATTACCCTTTAAAGGAATACAAATAAATGAAGCGCTTGGCTGCGAAATATGTCAATCTTATCCACGGCAGGTGTTCGCGTAACTCGTTAATATAGTCATGGTATATTACTTCAATTTTGAGTCGAAGCAAATTTTTATCTCTCCATGATCGACTCAAAACATCACAACACCACCTCCCAGCAGTAAATATGTAAATATACTCTACAGAATATCATAGTACAGCTCATGAGTGGTGATATGAATGATGTATGATACTAATACTACAATACGAATGTTAGAATAACATCATCTGTATATTCTTCAAGTTTGGTGAAAAGATGGTTAGAACCTTGATGTTGTTGCAATTATGAAAGAGTAATAGTATATTATCAAGTAAGAACCTGAACAACTAGTATTCAATCACAAAAGCTGTAGTATATTGTCTCTTTTCTTATGCAGATCAACCATGTTTATCAACTAGCTAGCTTTGTTCAATTTCTAGGAACTAAAACTCTCTAGTATTCGAAATTATGATCAATCTTCAAAGATTATAATGAGACAGATCTATAATCCAAGGTTCTTTTAATCGTGTCATTGTAATATTTGATGAAGAAATGGTGATACATCGACCAGACACATCAATATATAAATATTCAAAGGACTCATCATCATGATCGTACTATGAAGCATTACACCAATTCATGCTAAATATTCAGATCAAAGTATTCAGAGTTCTCGGATATAATCTTATGATGATGGTCATGATCTTATCACATTTCTCAAATTAGGTAGTTTTTCTTATATCAAACTAATATATCCTTCATATTGATGACACTCAAAATCACAACAAATCCATATCAATTCCGAAAAATCAAAATTTAATCAACAAAAAGCGAACTGGGTAGGTCATATGTATCTCGCAATAACTGCCAACTATTTCAAAAGCCAACCATTTGATAATAATCACAGACCAAGGAACAGAATTCTAAAAAAAACCACTTATAACAAAGGTCGTAGCACGAACTGCGGACAAAAGGTCAAATGGGGCAACAGAACGACCAATACAGACAATTAAAGATTGGGGTACAATAGTTTTAACTTATAAGACGTAGTATAAAAATTATTTCAATATTTTTTTTTGGCTTTGATTTTTTTTTTTGTGAGGGCCACTACTGGACTCTAGTGTAAAGTGTAAATTATAAGAACGATAGTACGTACTTTGGTCGAATAGACTTTGTATAATATGATTCTACTACATATATCAGATACCAACTGCATAGACTGTAAATCGATTATCCGTACAACAAATAAACTGAAAACCCTTCATGAATAAGGAACCAGTGTTGAGGTCAAATTTAATATATAATATCAACAAAACAGATGAAGTGTTCCTGTTCTCTCTATAATATTAATAGCTAGTTTAAGCTGTCACTATATATGATCAAATATTGGTAAATATTATTGAATATATTTGTGTTTATCTTACGGTATTAACTATGAATAAATATATCAAAATAAGGATATAAATTAAGCTATTATCGTGTAAACTCTATTACTTTTGGTTATGATTAATTAATGAACATGCTATAGGAGTTGATAATCTCAAGTCTCAGGTATATGATCAATGATGACTGTTATATGATCAATCCTCAATGAATTCAAATTCCTTCAATTCCTGGAATGCATCAATCAAAGCATTTATCTTCAACCTTATTATCCCCAATGGATACCCAGTCTCCACAATGAGTAAGATAAGATAATCGCTGTTTTCAATCTTTTTGATGTATAATACGTACCCATCTATCTTATACTGACCCAATCCTTCACTTAAGACCAGTTCGTTACCATCACTCTCGATATTTTCCTCAATAGCGTCGGTGTTATCATAATTGTTGTTGTTGTTGTTGTTGATGATGTGTTCATCGCCCCTGTTTAGATTACCATTTTCCGCTGAGAATATCGTGGATTGCTGTAAAGCCTGGGCATATTTGTTTGTAGCATATAGTGAGTACATCTTTAGACTTGTGCTGGATATAGGAGAATCCTGTTCCTGTTGTTGTGCTGATGTGGCAATTGGTGTTCCTATAAAGGAGACGAGGGCAGCTGACAGAATTGACTTTGCAGTGGTTGGCACTGGACGTGTTCCCTGTGTAAGAACATCTGTGATTGTGTATGGGTTCAGCATATCTCTCTTAAGATATCAGATTGACTGTGGTGTCTAGGTGGATTCCCTTCTGTTTGGTGAATATCCAAATAATTCAAGCTCAGCCTAAAATAAAATCCAACATGTTTTCAAAACAAAATTCAAATCAGAAAAGAACAAAAGAACCAAATAAATAAATTACCAACAATATCCAAACAAAGCTGGCAAAATGGGTCTTTTGGGGAGCAGGAAGCACACTGCTTACACAATACCGCCCATCCACTCAAACAGACCGCCAACTGAGAACACCGCCAACAAACCCTCTGCCTCCTCCCTCATCGCTGCCCAGACGGCTGCCCTCTCCTTCAACAACAGTAAAGCAAATGCCATCAGCGCCCCTGCCAGCCAAATAAGGAGCACAAGGAGCAGTGGAAGTGCTAGTACAGCTAACAGGGTCAAGACCAAGCCAATAAGACAGATACAGTCACAGTCCATGGCCCAATCGCACTCGCTGCCTGTGTCGAGGTCTATAAATACTTCTCTGGATCAGATAGCGTCAAGCCCGCAAATCAATATTCAACAACATCAACATCAACATCAGCCAGATAAAACAAGTCTCAGTCCATCGCTAAGAAGAGCTAGCTCTTCCATGACCCCTAGATCAAATTACATCATCATTAATGCCAACCATCCATCTTCAGCTCCAAAATCACCGCTATATTCGCTACAGGTCCCATCATCCAAGAGTAATAATAACAACAATAACAATAATAATAGTACAAATGAATTGGCATCTATTCAAGCTGCTAATATAGCCTCTTCAAGATCTGCTGAATACTTACTACCGCCTCCAGTCATCCCTTCACTGAACCATAAACCAATGAGAGTCTCAGATAGAAGAAATTCCAATTTCCAACAACAAACTCAATCCATATCTCAATCTCAAGAAATATCAAGTCCATCCATCGTATCAGCCATCTCCTCATCTCAAGGATCAGTCAACTCCTCATTGGAGTCACTCCCTATGAAATTCCTAACACATTCTCCAGTGATTCCATATAGTGATCCTGATTTATTCATTAATAGAGTTTATTCATCAGATAGTAATCATGAATTCAACAACAACACCACTAAGAGATCATCATCTTTTGAGAGATTGAGAACAACAGCTCCTGTCCCGTCACCTATGAAGATGATGGTTCAAGCTAATCATTCAAATTTGAGCAATTTGAGTAATTTACATAATGAAGAGAATACTATTGGTGAATATTCATCTGATGAAGATAATAATAGCTCAAACATTGAATATCCATATGATGAAGTTGGGATCCCTCAAAAGATGTTTTTACAACCATCAATTCAATTCCAACATCAGAGTTCACCAATATTGTCAAATTCTGATAATAATAATAATAATAATATTGATTATACCACAAATACAAGCTCTATCAGACCTGTTGAGCCAACTCGAAGCTCATCCGAATCAATGATACATCCTCCAAGCACATCAAATTCAAATGGCTCTTTTGCTTCTTCTAGAAACCCATTTGGAAATGCCGCTAATTCACTAAGATCCGTAAGGTCGCCAAACTTAATAAGAAAGCCACCACCTCAATTACTAGAGAATACCTCCAACATTTCAGCATCATCAGCATCAAACAATAATATCATCATAGCAACAAATCCATCGTTATTACCACAAGATTTGCAACAACATAGATTCTCCATAACGTCAACCCAACAGCCGAAGAGGGCTACATCACCAAGAAGGAAGCCTCCACCTGATTTAGACTTGAATAATTCATCAATGACATTAGATGATCTGGAATCATCATCAAGATTCATAGATCAAGAAGACGATACTACCACATATGGGGGAAACGATGAACCATTACCTCAATATCCATTGAACTCTTCCAATGATGCTGAGGATGCAAAGAAAAGAAGACATCATTTAGGATTCAGAAAGAATGCCAAACATATGATCAAAAAGGGTCTCAAATCCGCAGTGGCTGTTGCTCCTTCGAATTACCTTCTTCCAGCTGATAACGATGCCCATCACCATCATCACCATCATCATCTCACGTACAATTATAATGACAGTAAGGAACTATTCAACAATAATCCTTCAAAACCAGTCCAGTTGAAAACGACGATGCGTAAGGAGAAAAAACCATCAAAGAAATTCAACGAGGATAAACCCTGGAAACATCATAATGATAGGGAATTCGTCACAGATGCTCAAAGAAAGAGATATGAAGGTGTTTGGGTCACAAATAAGGGTCTATATATGGACATGGTGGATCCAGATACTTTGAACTTTGACGTCCCGATCCAAAACCAAGTCAGCAGTGCATTAAAGGCATCACAGATCTCCACTAACAACAACCATAATGATTCTGAACAGACCTGGGAACAGAATTTAATGTTGAATATTGTCACTAGGGCCATTTGGAAGAGAAGTAAGTTATCAAATGAGATCTTGAGACAGATTTGGGACCTCGTGGATACGAGAAGAGATGGGACTATTGATAGAACAAGCTTCGTTGTTGGGATGTGGTTGGTGGATCAATGTCTTTATGGGAGGAAATTACCGAAAGTTGTTGATGAAGGGGTATGGTTGAGTGTTAGGAATTTTGGGATAAATGTTGTGATTAAGCCAAAGTATATTAAAAAGAAGTGATTAATTAGGGTTGTTGTGTTTTGTTAGGTTGTTTTACAATGAATTTGTTTTATGTTATTGAAAGATACATTTTTTATGCTGTGTTGGTTTGTTTGGGTACTGGTGTCAGTTTGTTTGTTTGTTTTATTATTTGTTGTTTCTTATTGTTTGTTTATAATCTGTTTACTAATTGTTTGTTAGACGTTTGCCGATTAATTACTTAATCTTAATCTTCAATTCGTTATTATTGATTATACAGAAACTTCACATGGTGATGTTTCCTTTTTCATTAATAGCTCTATTAAATATCATGTATTCAAACTTTCCAGGTATCTTCCTTCTATAACAACATCAACTCAACATCTGCAATCATACAAAGATGATCACTTGGATATTCACCTTCATGTGGTTGACCATGAGTACTCATTTCCTTCCCTGGAGGCATTCTCAACAAAGAATTAACTCTAACATCACTCATATTCTCAAACTCATCAAGATCCTTCACCTGTGAACTCGTCTTCATATCCCAATCACTGATGTAGAAGATATAATCTAGTAAACCTCTCCAAGCATGCGCCCAATTTGAAATTTCTGGTTCTCCCTTGTCATTATCTAATCCTGAATTCTCAGGATGAACTAGATTATATGCTACTGAGTATAATGAAATAGCTCTCATATCTTGTGAGTTATGAAGTTCAGCCATTTGTTGGACAATTTGTAATTGTTCCTCTGTTGGTTCAAATGATTCAGGAACAGGATCTTTCGGTTGATTTTCCCCAAACTTTTCTATATTACCACCTTCTTCACTTCCATCATCTATACCTTCTCTCAACTTAGAGTATTGGAAAGATGTGGAACATTCAATCACTCTCTTACAACGATCATCATAAACCACAGGTTTAGAAGTTATAGATAAATATGGAGCGTCATATGGCTGAACGTTGAAATCACCACCAAAGAATGGGAACCAATCTTCTAATTCACCACCTTGTAAGATCTTTACACGGTTTTGGAATTCCTTGAATTTGGATAAAATAACATAGACCTGTCTTGTTCTTTCATATGTCCCAAATGGATGCCAGAATAAATGCGTTGTACCGATCAATATCCCCTTTTTGGCAGTATTAGGATATGCTGCTAATAATGATGATTTGAATTTCAAAGAAACAATAAGACCAACATTCTTTGTAATGGTACGTGGTAAGATATCTCCTGATGGTTCAATATCATAATTGATAAACATTTTGTCTGTCACTTCAAACTTATCACCTTTGTAAAAGATCGCAACACCATGATTCTTATCAACATATCTGTTATAAACTGATTCATAACCTAATTTACTCAATTCAAGTTTCCAGAATGAATTGAATTGGACATAATCGACTTCTTGTAATAATAACACATCACAATCATAATGTTTCAATTCACTTAATAATACTTGTGATCTCTTAATGAACTTCAATGCATTACCACTTGTTGGGAACAATGTACGTCTAATCAATGCTTGTGCCAATACATTATAGGTCATAATCTTAACATTAGCACTTGGTCTTTGATCCACAGGTTGCTCTCTTGGTATTTTCAACATTGGTCTCTTGATGAATCTCAGATCAGCAGGAGTATCTGCCTGATCAGGATCAATACCGCTCGCTATCAGTGCATCACGTTTGGCTTGTTTGGCAGCCTCTCTCTTGGCTCGTTGTTCAGCAATAAATTCTGGTGTTATTTCAGCAGGGTTCTTGGATCCCTTTTTGGAAGCCTTCTTGGCCTTCTTGGCTTGTGATTGGTCTGTAGACGGTATAACAGGGGTGGTATCTGACATGGCCTAAATATCTGTTCAGAGATTGATTGATGGGAGTTAAGAGAAGACCTCTAAAGTTTTTCAGTTGATTTGGAATCTCAAAAAAAAACAAAATTATTTTATCCGTTTTGGGACATTTCCTATTCGGGAGATTATATAATTTTTTTATCTGGAAAATTCTTTAAGTTAATACCACAACTGGAAAGTTTATAAAGAGGTTTGAGTCTTTGAATAGTCTTGATATTCTAAGGGGAAGATCATTAACAAGAGATAATATTAATAATGGATAAATTATTGAACTGGTCATTAGCACAGTCTGACCCTGAAATGAAGGACAAGGTTCCACAACCTTCTCCAGAATTATTAGCAAAACTATTTCAAATGAAGGATGATCCAGCTTTGATGGTTGAAAAGATGGAGTTTGCCTGCTCACTTGATCTTGATGATGAGAGAAGAATTATTGCATTAGAGAGTTTTGAGATGTTGATTGAGAATTTAGATAATGCTAATAATATTGAGAATTTGAAACTATGGGAGAAGTTATTGAACTTGTTGAATGATAAGAATGAAGTCATTAGAGAATTAAGTTATGGTATAGTTGGTATTGCTGTTCAAAATAATGAGAAATCACAATTAGATTTGATATCACATGATGGTGTATCGATCCTTATAAATAAGGCTAAGGAAGATCCATCGATTTTATGTAAGATCAAAGCAGTTGGTGCATTGAGTAATTTGATCAAGAATAGTAAAGAAGCTACTGAGAAGTTCAATGGATGGGAATTGATTGATCCAAATTTACAATTAGATATTGAAGGAAGTAATAATAAGAATAATAGAAAGTTAGTGTTGAGAATTTTATCATTAGTTAATGCTATACTAGGTAATGGATTAACAAATGAAATGATCAAACATATTGAATCATATGATTTAATCTTGAAGATTTTACAATTAAGTACACTTTCTAAAGTGGAAGATGTTATAATGTTGGATAAGGTATTGAACACATTAACTCATTTGATTGCATTAAAGTTCCATTTCACCAAGGATGAAATCAATGAAATCAAGAAAGTTGTCACTCTTGGAGAAAGATTGAAGGAGAGTGTTAATTTAGATGATTTAGAAACAGTCTCTAACTACATCAATGAATTATAATCATCTCGTATTAGATCTCTTTAAAGTTAGAGTATTAATATATACATCGTCATTACTATTGTTGTAACTGTAGGACTCGCTGGGCTGTGATCGATTCAAATTTTTGATGCAGTGAAATAACTCAACAAGAAGGAACCAACCCAGTAAACCTCACTTGAATAATGAAAACCATTGATCATTCCAGGACCAGGACATTGTCCCAAATATCCCCATCCAATCCCAAAAAGTACATTACCCAATATGAACTTCTTGTTGATTTGTGTTGATGTAGCTAATGAAAAATTATCATTCAATAATGGTTTCCCCAGTTGTTTACGTTCAACATTTGACCAAATGAATATGTTTGGAATTATCACTAGCAGGGGGATCATGATCAGAGTTGGATCAAATATCGACATGTCAGTGATTGAAAGAAATCCAAGAGTCTTTGTCACTCTGGACATTCCAGTGATGTAAAGACCTAATCCAAATAAAGTTCCACTAAAGATTTCATTATAAGTTTTCAAAATGGTTCTGGCAGTATTTGAAGATGAAATGACATTTGGTTTATCAATTTTGGTTGGTTTTGATTCATCATGTAGTACTGGTGATGATACAGTTTGTAACTTTTTGGATAGTTTAGGTAAGAGGTAATATACCTGAATGAATGATACTAATAAAATTAATAACAATATCTTTGGATGGACAAGTTCATCGTTATCCAAACTAGCCAACTTCCTCAATTCTTCATTATACGAGCCATTAACATAGACAGTTATCATTGCCGTTATACTGAACACCATAGTGGCCACCAAAGACCTCAATCTCAGTCTTGATAAACCACCAATCATATGGCCTGAAGTGCAGCCTGAGCCCCAGCTTGTTCCTAATCCTGTAAACACACCAGAAACGATTAATTTGAAGACACTGCCCGAAATACTAGCGTCAATAGGATTGATATGGCCATTAAGAAACTCAGGCAGGATCCAGGTGATTATTCTGTTTGAAATGAAGAGTCCCAAGATGATGTTGATTGAACTTTGCTTCAACCGTGTCAGATTGAACAGCGCTGAGCTGAAGCCAATAGTGGCTCCAATTTCCTGGAAGTAGTTTGTGGTTGCCAGCTGAATCAACAGAGCCCCAATGGTGGCCTTGACAGGAGTGAACACCATGTCTTTATTATGTCTTTATTATGTCTTTGTTTCGTTATTATTTGATTTCTAAGCGATGGCCCTGATGTACATTTTCAACTCAAAATAAAGTTTGAATTTGTCTCCGAGATAATCTCTGATCTGGTCTTGGCAACAGGCAACAGGCAACAGTATTGTTGAGTTGTTTAGTTGTTGTCTTTGTATGGATTATGGTATAGAGATTTAGCTGGTGATTGTTTATTGATAGAGACTGGTTTTATTCAGTTAATTGATGCTTTGAAATCAGGAATTTTTATGGAGTTTTCATGGCAGCAGCCTATAACAAGTATTTCTGCATACAAAACTCGAGAATCATCATATTATACATGAAGAATACATGAAGAATATTCTTAAATAGCTGTCTGTCGATTAATTTAATATAGCTATATATGGCTAAAGAGATAAAAAAATTAAATATATATTCATTATACTTAAGCATGTACCATTGTGATCTATATACCAAGAAAGTAACTAAACTTGAAGAATCTGGGGAAGAGATTAACAGGAACAGATCAGCCGCACAATTAATATTAGACTTTCAAGACTTGAGCAATAGTATCAGTGATTGCCTTTTCCACAGAAAGGAATTTATAATCACCCAATAACTTCTTTGTCTTTTCATTATTCATTAAAGGAATAACAAGTTCCTTTTCAGCCTTTGGATCACCAATAGCAACTTTACCCTTCAATTCAGGAAGACCTTCATTGATATAGTTTAAACCAATTTGATCATCAAATCTACCAGCAACAGACAAGAATCTATGACCTGAGCTTTCCAATTCCATGGCCAAAATATGATTTGCAGCGACATCAGAAACATGGACAGCTGGACCTTGATGACCATCATGTAATGTGGTATCCTTTGGATCAATATCCAATAAATCCTTGATGAATTGACAAGTAGCGTTCAATTTTGCAACTTTAGCATCTTCATCGAAATATTGAGGACCAAAGATATAACCTGGATTAACAGTGCTCAGAGTGAATTTAACTTCTGGATGTTGCTTCAAATAATCCCAAGCAGTAACTTCAGCATATTTCTTTGAAGCAATATAAGCAGTGAAATTATCTTGAATAAAAGAACCCCATTCGATTGGATTCCAATCCTCTTCACTAATAGTATATGTTGGATCACCAAATTTATCAAACTCAAACATGGCAACGACTGAAGAAGTTATAACTAATCTCTTTACATTTGAACCATATTTAGTAATTGCTTCCAAGATGGCCAAAGTACCTTCAACAGCAGGAGTCTTAAAGACAGCTTCTAAATCAGCATGTTTCTCAGAAATGGCAACTGGAGAGGCAGTATGAATGACATACTTGATATCTTGGTTCTTTTCAAGCACTTTATCAAATGAATGCAATGATAAATCACCAACAGAAACAGCTTCAAAATTAGGATTATTGTATTGAGAAGTCAGCTTGTCAGCCTTTTCTTGGGATCTGACTGTACCAATCACCTTGTATCCCTTTTCTAACAATTGACCAACAATGTGTTTGGCAAGGAACCCAGTGGCACCAGTCAATAGAACAGTATCAGTAGTCATTATAGTTATAGTTATAGTTATTTGTTTGTAGTTTGTAGTTTTGTAGTTGATCTTTATCAATTAATACTTGATGGATTGAACAATTCAATAGTTGTGATATCTAGGAAGGATATCCATCTATTTATACAATATCATAACATGGTTGCTTCTATTAAGATTAGTAATGACAAATCTGATTATAAATATATTCTCCTTTTCACTGATTTTTCAATCTTAATTTTGATGGTGATGGTGCCCCCTTTTATAAGTTTGCGATATAGCTAGCTTGAAGAATACCGGAAATAGGCACTAGTAATGCTGATTAGAATTAATTGATAATGGGAGTTAGTAATATTGTTGTTTGATGGTGATGGGATACCGTTTATTAATTCAGTTATATTAATGGTTATGAAGTTATGAGCTATGGCTGTGATTGTTGATGGGATATTGTTCTATTCATGTTACAGTTATTGGATGAATACTGAATAATTTAATCTAAAAGACGTTGATGTTATTCATGGCCAATCAATCAGGTTTTCAATATCTGATCTATCAGTTCACTTAGAGTCAATTGGATCTACTTAACTACTAGACACTTAGCGTTGCTGGTTGTACTGTTTAGAGTCGTCTTCAATCTGCTGATGGTGACCCATAATCTGTTGATTATTCAGCCAGGATTGGTTATCTCTCTAAAAAGTGGACATCCAAACACCATTTGATTTTTAACTTAGAGTGTAGCGATAATGACAATGTACATGGTGCCTGTTGTAAGTATACAAATCATATTAATAAGCTTTAAGCTAGCAGTATATAACCTCTATCATGTATGGCATATAATTCAGCTTAATGGAGCTGCTGTGGTTTCATTATAAATCAAGCAATTGAGAATCTTCCGCTATTACCACTCCCTGTTGTTGTTGTTGTTCATCATCATCACTTTCATCATTTATCACTTGTCCCTCTTCACCATCATCATCATCATCGTCATCTGTTTGATCCACTTCTTCTTCACCGACATTACTTTCGTCCTTTTCATCAATTCGTAAATGTTCATCTATATTTCTTATGAATTCCGCAACTGCATTCAATGTCACCAAGTAATAATCAACCTCACTTGTCTTTGTGAATGAGAATCTTTCAATATATGCTAAATTAGAGTAAAGATTTGGTATCTTGGCTAATAATACAGTATAGATCAACAATGGTAAGAATTCATCAGCATTATCATGAATTGTTTCAGATTTCTTAATCAATTGAATCAATATCTTGCATGAATTCAAAATACAAATGATCTTAGCTCTTGGTACTTTGAATTGATTAATCTTTGATAATTCTAATCCTGCCAATTTTATAAATTTCATACTACCACCTTTACTTATTAAATTCTCATTAAGATCTAATTGATCAGCTGTAATCTTTGGATATTTCTTATAACTATCCATGATGGAATCATCCAATGATAAATCTTCATTATGACTAGGATCTAATAAATCCGGTGGTATCTCTGGTGAATAAGTCTTTTCAAATAATCTCGTCATTATTAACTTCTCAACACCTGGTTTTGCCTGATTTTCAAATTCTATTTCATCCATATGACTAAATGGTTCAAATAATGGCATCTTTTCAAATATGAAATCTCTAAAGTCTAATATTATCTTACTTTGTTGTGTAGTGGTCCAATGAGCATTTGGTTGATTGAAATTCTTTAAGAATGATTTAATATAACGTATTATTGGATCCGCCTTTCTATGACGCAGTTGTCTTAAGAATAAGTCGAAATCAAACTTGTGTTGCTGCTTTGATACATCTGTTGTTGATGAGTTATTGGAAGAGTCAATGTTTCTCGCACTCATCTTCTTGATGATCTTGAATATCTTTGTTATTATTTTGTTGTACTATTTTATCTTGTGATGGATTTGATTTTATTTTATTTTGTTGTTTGTTGTTCAAAATTAAAAAATTAAGAAATATCAAAGCGGCTGGTGTGTGGCTGACCGTTATCGCCGAGTTATTTCCGCGATAAATCCGACGTCATTTTAAGACTAGTCCCATAAGTGGGGTTTAACACCGTGAAAGTGGGACTTCAAGACTTCTAGACCGGGACTTTTATTAAATTTTAAATGTTGCGGGTCTGAGACCGTTTTTGCCGATTTCAATTTTTTGTTTTTTGTTTTTTGTTTACATTTTCACAATATTCTTTGTTTTGATGAATAACAACAAACATTGATAACTGACATCTTTCAACCATTATCATCAAATCAAAATACAATGATGAATTACACAGATCAAGAGATTGATAAACTATACGAAAGATTTCAACTACAAAGTATGTTACCACTTATTTCTGTTCCAAAACAAGAAGAAGAATAAGAAGAAGAAGATACTAACGAAATAACCACAAAACCATGTTTTACTAGGAGATGAAAGAAGAAGAAACCTCATGCTTGAAAAGCATAAACAACTACAACTGCTAGAATCACAAATAAACCGTTCAGTCAACCTGGTGCCTAAGAAGTTTCTGAGTCTCAAGATCAAGGACATTTTAACAGTTGAAAGGGATCATGAACCAAAGATCTATGAATTGATCAATGATATCGATAATTTGAAGAAGAAAAACGAGCATGAAGAACTGATGAAGAGGGAGGTGGAGAGACTGAGATTGAAGAAGTTCCAGAATGTTCAGACGTTGCCAAAGAGAAGAGAAACATTACTCCAGTCCAAGGTGAGTAAACCTCAGCAAAAGAAGAAGAAATAATCAGATTTTTTGACCAATTTTGACCACAATTTCAACCAGGTTTTTTAAACTACTATACCTCTAATGACTAATGACTAATGCTATCTTAATGAATACACCATCTACCCACCTAATACCCTTTTAGACCCATTAAACAATAGTAAAAAACATTTCATTCTCGAACAAACAAAAGATCCCGCAAAAAAAAAAAAAAAAAATTCTTCAAAATGGATTTTAAAGCATAAACAGAAATTAGAAATTATCTATTTTCATCTTTTCCTCTTTTCTCAAGTTCTTTCAGAAATTTCAGGGAATATCTTGTCTTTCTTTTTGCTGGATCTGATTAAAGTAAATAGTCAGAAGATAGACTACTCATCAAACAAACAAACAAACAAACAAACAAACTACAACACTTTTTGCTGTTTTTTGGTCATCTGGGAAAACCAATTATCCATTATTTCATCAAATTTTATCCAAATTCATTTATTTGAAAGATTTAAACCATTTTAACAATTCTACACAATATCAGATGCCTCCTCAATCGCCATATCTTTCAAACTCAACACAGATCAGCCCCATCATCAACAACAACAACAACAACACCAAAATCACTGCTGACGATTCAACCCCATTTGAACCAAGGGCATCGCTGTTGCTGGACAAGAGTTCTCCAGAATATATCATAAAGACAGGAATCGCAGGTGGATTAGCAGGCTCCAGTGCCAAAACATTGATTGCACCATTGGATCGTGTCAAGATTCTTTTCCAGACTTCAAATCCTGAATATAGGAAATATTCAGGATCAATATTTGGATTGTTTAAGGCATCTTCACAAATTTATAAAAATGATGGGATTATTGGGTTTTATCAAGGTCATTCTGCTACATTGTTGAGAATATTCCCATATGCTGCTATTAAATTCGTTGCTTATGAACAAATACGAAGAGTATTGATCCCTAATGATGATTATGAAACTTCAATAAGAAGATTAATGTCTGGTTCAATTGCAGGTTTATGTTCAGTATTTATAACTTATCCATTAGATTTAATTAGAGTTCGATTGGCATTTGATACAAAAAAGGTTATTGAAATGAATAATCAAGGGAGATTAATACGGACGATAAAATCCATATATGGTGAACATCCAATTATTAATAAAGATATGAAATTAATTCATCTTTTTAATGATAATTTACCTTCAAATGTGGCAAGATTTACTAATTTCTATAGAGGTTTCATTCCAACTATAATGGGGATGATCCCATATGCTGGTGTATCCTTCTGGACCCATGATATTGTCCATGATATCTTAAGACATCCATACGTGGCTGAATATACCATTGATCAATCATCGGTATTAGCATCTGAAATGAATCATCCTCCACATAAGCATCAACATCACAACCAGAGCCATGAACATAGATTGCCCTTAAACACATGGGCGCAATTATTGGCTGGTGGGATGGCTGGGATGTTTTCACAGACTGCTGCTTATCCATTTGAGATTATTAGAAGAAGAATGCAAGTTGGTGGTGTTAATAATGGAGAATTTATAAGTATTTCCAAGATATCTAAAGTTATATGGAGAGAAAGAGGGTTTAAAGGGTTTTATGTTGGGTTGAGTATTGGATATATCAAAGTTGTACCAATGGTGGCTTGTTCATTTTATGTTTATGAAAGATGTAAATTTCATCTTGGTATTTGAAACCATTCATTACTTTTTGATCATATAAACAAGATATAGGAGTTGAAATGTTATGAAAAAACTGCACTAGATTTAAAAAAGTAAAAAGCAGAGCATTATTATGATAAGAATAAGAAACATGTATAATTTAAGTATTTATAGACTTGATTTTTCTTTCTATTTTATTCTATTTTATCAAGTAGTATAACTAACTATTGATGCTTTTCAGCAAATTCCTTGACGAATTCAACCAAGACATCAACAGCATGTTCAGAAACTGCATTATACAAAGATGCACGCATCCCACCAACAGAACGATGACCAGCAAGACCTTGTAAGTTTTTGTCTTTGGATAATTTTAAGAATTCAGTTTCTAAACTAGCATCACCCTTAATGGTAAACACGATATTCATTTCACTTCTTGCTGATTTAGCCACTGGTAAATTATAAAATGATGGATATGAATCCAAAGCTGAATATAATTTATTAGCCTTTCTTTTATTAATCAATTCTTGAGACTTGATACCACCTTGTTTTAATAATTTTTGTAAGACTAGTTTTAAAATATGACAAGTAAAGATAGGAATTGTGTTATAAGAACTGTTATTCTTAACGACACTAGGATAATGGAATGCAATTGGAGATAATGGAACATTTAATTGTTTTAATATATCATCTGAAGCTTGTTCTAATAAAGATTTCTTGATGATATAAATAGTCAACCCAGCAATCCCAACATTCTTTTGAGCACCAGCCATAATGAGGCCAAATTTACCAACATCGATTTCTCTTGATAAGATATTGGACGACATGTCAGCAACCACTTCAATGCCCTCTTCTTCATATGATGGAATATAATTGAATTCAACACCATTAACTGTTTCATTATCACAATAATAGACATAAGCAGTATTTTTAGGATCTGGTTTGATCCAATCTTTGAATGGTTCAATGTCAGTATATGAACCAAACACCTGTTTCGAATCAGTCAATATTTGAGTATCCAATCCTAATCTTTTGGCTTCTTCATATGATTTTTGAGACCAAGTACCAGTAATAGCATAAGCTGCCTTCCCCTTATGACCAGTTTTGGCGATAAAAGAAGCCATTAAATTCGTAGCAATTGATGAAAACCCAGTAGTACCACCACCTTGCATTAGAAACACTTCATGAGTCTCTGGAATGTTCATTAATTCAATTAATGCATTTTTAGTCTCATCAATTATGTTTTGAGCTGGTTTGGATCTGTGGGATATTTCACCAACACCCAATCCACATTCTTGATAATTGACCAAATCTTGTGCAGCTTTTTGGAGGACCTCAGTAGGTAATAGGGCAGGACCAGCACCGTAGTAGAATGGCTCTTCACGAGTTAAACTCATCTCTTTTTGATGTCAAGTATTAATTGTTTAAAAAGAGTGGAAAAAAGTGAAATATTTCAGGCAATTTTTGACATTTTGAAAAGAGGAAAGAGTCACAAAATAATCGCAATTTCTGTTTCAATAATTCTGTCAGTTTTATCATTAATATCTTGTATTATATTATCGTTATTATTGTGTTAAGAATATCACAGTTGAAATGGCAGACTCGACTTCCTTTGAGGCGATTAAACAGAGAATAAACAGTCAAAATTTGAACAATAATATTCAGTCTGGGACTAAAGATGATACCAATATCAACAATAATATCAATATTAACAATAATAGAGATAAAGATATTATCAGTAATAGAGACTACAATAATCCATTAAAGAGACCAATTAATAACCAATTACCACCAAAAAACAAACAATTAAAAAGACCATTAACAATTCAAATAAATGAAGTCCAAAAGCAAAATAAGTTATTATCAACATTAACATCAATAAATTACACCTTTACCTCAAAAGTAAACACTTATGATTATTTAATTAAGGACAGACAGATCCTCTTTTTAAGTCTGAAATACTTTAAATTGAAACCAGAATATATTTCAAAAAGAATGAAGCCATTATTGGGTAAAAATGGGATATTGTTGTTTCTTATTGATGCTGATATTACAAATACGTTATTACAAGAAATTAATAGAATTTGTTTATATAATGAATTCACTTTATTAACAGCCTTTTCATTTGAACAATGTTCTAAATATTTGACTTATTTAGCCTTACCTCCAAAGTGATATAATGATTTTAATGATAATTTAATGATATAATATTTATAGTAAATCTGTACCCTTTGTCTTTGCACTTTCTAATGTCATCTTAGCACTTTTAGCACCGAATTGAATAGCCCTCTTTGGTTCATCACTAATAAACTCCATATTTAATTTAATGGCTAATTCTCTTAATAACAATTTAGATACTTTATAATTAATTTCAACTTCTTTAGTAACATATCTTACTAATTTATTTGACAAGAAGGGATACCTAACTTCAACTCCATTAAATGAAATCACTTTATCATCTCTTTGTAAATTTCTAACATGAATATCATCAATTTGTTTCTTTAATTCTTTTGATAATTCTTCAATTGTCTTATTATTCAATTTATGATATCCTCCAAATAATTCATCTGCTCCTAATCCACTTAAGAGTACTTTACAATTTGATTGATATTCCACTTCTGTACCATGCTTAACACCTTTCCCTCTTGAAGCAAAGAAAAAGGCAATAGCAATTGATAAATCCATTTCTGTTTCTTTTGGATACATCAATTGAATCACTTTTGGTTTCCAATAAAGATATTCAATATATGAAACATCAATCTTGATTAAATTAAATTCAATCATTGGATACATTTCATTCAAATAAGACCATGAATTAATGGCTAACTTTCTATCTGGAGCATCTTCTGGTTTTAATTGAGTTCTTGGGTTCTCAAATCCAACATTCAGTAAATCAATATAGATCTTCTTCTTCTTGTTATTGCTATCATTTGGACTTAATGATGATGATAATATTGATGCTGATAAACCTGCAATAATAGTACAGTCCAATCCACCAGAAAACAATATTGAGAATAATGCTGTATTATTGTTATTATCATTATCATCATTATCATTATGAAAAGGTTGGATATTGTAAATTCTCTCTTTAACACTCTGAGTCAAGACTTGTTCCAATTCATCCAATCTCGTCTTTTTATTCAAATAATCATCATCAACATCATCATTAATAGTATATCCATTACCATCATCATCATCATCATCATTATTATTCTTCAATATTACCAATTCATCATTTTTAAAAGAATATCTATAAACACTGCCATTATCACAATCCACAAATTCTTTCCTTATTGGATCCATACTAGGTTGTAAACTACTAACAATCAACTCTCCATCATTATGATAATATGTTAAACTTCTCTTCCCAATTGAATCTCGACAAAAGTAAAGAATTTCACTAATTTTATCATATATCAACAATGCAAATTCTCCATCCAACAAGCGTATCACATCAACAATATCACCACCATCATTATGATTCAATAAATGTGAAATATAAGCAGTATCATTCCCATTAATATCCTCATTGTAAAGTTCTCCATTGAATTGAATAACATATCTTGAAGATTCCAATGGCTGTTTCGTGAATGGACTTCTTAACGACAAAACAGAACTGAAAAAGGATTTATTCGAGTCAATAATAAGATTACTCGCAAAGTCTGGTCCTCTTGCTAAAATATCTGGAATTATTGAATTGTATAGTCTTGAATTGTTTTTGGTTATTATAAATTCATCATTATTGTGGTCGGTATTAATGTCAGAATTTTGAATGATTTTATTGATGGATTTTTGGTCAAATTCTTCAAATGAATCGACTAAATTGTTCTTATTGGTGTAATGGAATAATATACCACACATATTAAAGCAAAAAAACAAACAAACAAACCTCTTTAAAACCACCTTTTAAAACTTTTCAATATTGTTGATTTCTTCTTCAAAACTTTTTCAAAATTAAAAAATTTACCAAATACTACAATTTAACAATCATCATCATCACCAAATAACTCAAGAAAAGATGACAGGTAAACACTCCATTAGTGACATTGAAGATAATGAAGACATCAAGAGGAAAAAGAGCAACGATGGTACCAAAAACAACAAAGAAGAAGCGATAAAAAGAGCCAAAGAAAGAATCGCCATTTTGAAGCAGAAAAAGATGATGGCAAAACAACAAGAAATGGTTCAAGAAGGTGATAATGAAGATGATAATGGTGTTAATTATAGTGATGGTAATACTGCTGTTAGAGAAACATTAAAAGAAAGAATAGCGAGAACAAAAGCTTTATTGGAAAGCAAGAAACAATCAAATCAGATAAATATCAACCAAAATAATCACCAACAACAGGACAAGATACCCACAAGCAAAGGTCTTGATATAGAATTGCATCCATTATTAACAGGAGCCATTGTCAAGCCTGAAATGCCACAACAGCCAACTTTGAATCCAATTTTGCAGAAAATCAAAGAAAGAGGATTAAACCTGAATCCATATTTATCACAAGATTCATCTTCAAATAAGAGTAATACTGGCAATAATAGATCACATATAAGAGAATTGAAGTTCAATGAAGCTGGGAAATACATCAAGCAGGCTGAAGAATTAAGAAAGAAGGCCAAGATGGAAGAATTGAAGAAAAGAATTGAAACAAGCACAAAGAGAGCAGGATTAGAAGCTGATCTTTCAATTGGTGAAGATAAATATAAACTAGAGAAACCTCCAAATGTTGAATGGTGGGATGAACCATTCTTAATCAATGGCGATTATTCACAATTAAATGAAGAAGCTGTTTCGATTTATATCCATCATCCTATGCCAATAATGGCTCCTTGGGAACGTCATTTACCAATGACAAAACCATTATTCTTGACAAAAAAGGAGATGAAGAGAATAAGAAGAAATGATAGATCTGTTAAATTGAAGGAACAACAAGATAGAATCAAATTGGGATTGGAACCTCCACCGCCACCAAAGATCAAATTAAGTAATTTAATGAATGCATTGACAAATGAAGCCATAAAGGATCCAACAGCAGTTGAACAAAAGATTAGAAAAGAAGTTGAACAAAGAAGATTGCAACATGAAAGACAAAACCAAGAGAGAAAACTAACAAAGGATGAGAAATTAGAAAAGGTGATATCCAAATATGAAAGAGATTTGAATAAAGGTTATTATTCATCTGTCTTTATAATTGATAAATTAGTTCATCCATCTCATAACTTCAAAGTGGATAATAATGCAAAACAATTGAATTTAGTAGGTTGTGCTTTACATAATGATAAATTCTCATTAATAATAGTGGAAGGAAGTGAAAAGAATATCAAATTTTACAAGAAATTGATGCTACAAAGAATCAAATGGAATGATAGCGTCACAATCACAAAGACTAATGATGAAGAAGAATCAAAAGAGTCAACAACACCAACACCAGCAACAACAACAACAACAACAACAACAACAACAACAACACCAACAACACCAACAACAACGAGGATTGATTTAAGCAATAATCAATGCCATTTATTATGGGAGGGACAATTGAAGGATTTACATTTCAAGAAATGGTCAATTTACAAGACTGGCGATAATGAACAGAATGCTATTGATTTCTTGAGTCATTTCAATGTTGATAATTATTGGAGAGATGCCGTCGTGTTTAAGAAGAATCAACTCAATGTTTGATGGATGGTTCTTAAGTATATAACGGTTAATGAATTAATGGCTTAAACTGCTCAAGTTTGTGATTTGTAAAGTCAATAACGATTCATATATTTATTATTATAATCATGATTTCAAATAAACCACCACCACAATTAGATCATTTCATTATTATTTACAAGATGGGATTGAATTGAATCTGAATTGATTCACTTTCATAACCAACCAATCCATATAACACTAATCCCAAAAGAAAAAGGATCTCCAAAATATATATAAACCCAGAATCAACAATAAAAAAAAAGCACATCATATTAGCATTGAAGGCACTGATCTATAAGTTATAAGTTGACATCTACTCAACCAAAACCATCACATTCTCTGTGTTTAATCAAAATTTCAATATCTAGTTAACAATCTTGGCCAAGATTTCAGAATCTCTGAACAGAATGACTTCTTCGTTACCAACCTTGATTGGAGAACCACCAAATGGAGGAATTAAGACATGGTCACCTGGAGCAACGTTAGGAACGACCTTGTTACCATTGGCATCAGTGAAACCTGGACCAACAGCGACAACAGTGGCTTCGTTCAATTTTTGCACCTTGTCTTCTGGAATGTATAGACCAGAGGCGGTCTTGGCCTCAGCCTTGACACGTTGGACTAACACTCTGTCGAGCATTGGAACGATTGATTTGATGGACTTGACTAATGAGGATGACATCGCTTTTGAGATGGGTTTTATTCTTGAATTGTTGGTAAAATGGATTGTTCAGTTGATCATCAACTTTTTTCTTCGAGAAAGTTCGGAGCCATTTGTGGGACAAAAAACACCTGGACACCTCCATAGTTAAGAGATACACTCAGTTTGTGATTGGTATCATGTATAGAGCTGGTTTAAAGCTGTATATGGTGACAGTGATGTGACTAGTGATTTCAGAATGATATACTGTGTAGTACTTCACTAATTTACTTACAATTTCAAAGAGTTATTTTGAGTGTATAATATCTCAAGATCTTAAAACTGAGGTTGTCATGGCAACAACAACAATAAAGAACGGTACTATTGATCATATTGATCATATTGAACCAGCCAGATACTTGTACTACATAAATGAGTATCGACTTATTATAAACAGAATGTTATAAATTCAATAAATATTATATTATATGCAAAAACCAACCTTTGTAGGCAGACACAAAAACAGAAAAATAAAATCTTATCAAGCAATACCAAACCCTTCATGACCTTCAGTAATAGCCAACAACAACGCAGCTCTCAAATTCTCATATGAATCATATGCTGGTAAATCAACTTGATTGAAACAAGTATGTGACGATGGTAAACGATTATTAGGACCAAAATCTCTATGGACACTGAATTTTGTAGGACCATTAGCACCACTCAATTCTTTAAACCCATTCAATGGAACCTTTGAAGTACCAGTGGCAAATTGTAATAATTTAGCACGTTCCTCTGCATCAAATGAACGAACTGCTCTCCAGAAGTAGGAAATCTCTTTAGATGATGTGGTATAATTAACATAATTTGTATTGTTTTTCCAATCATCAACATCAATATCTGGTAATCCAGATATCAATAATTCTAATTCTTGTTCATCAAAAATGGCAATAAGTTCCTTTGGAATTATTTCATGGAAACCTTGTAAGAAATTATCAACTTGTTCCTTAACACTTGTTTGTAATCTATATTCAACAACCAAACGGACATAATCTTGCTTATTTGATTCAACAACTGCAACATTTCTACCATCTGGAATCAAATCAACAATCTTAACTTCACCATAATCATCAGTTTCCACAGAAAATGTCTCCATGATAATATCAGTGATATCATTTTCAAGCATCCAGACTAATGACTTGTAATATTCTAAATCAATTGTTTCTAAATCCTTCAAAGATACAGGACGTCCCAAAATACTTTTGTAAACATCTCTACTGAAATGACAATCCAGGAAACAACCATCAAAAATAGCCTTACCAATAACACAACCAATAAATTTAAAGAATGATAAATGTTCTGGATTGACCCAAGAAGTACGATTAGGATGGAATGTCGTCTTATCTGATGCAACTGGTAAGAATAAAGCATAATCCGCATTAAACATTTGACGAGATAAAACTTGATACCATTCTCTAGTAACACCACCGGCATCAACACCAGCTTCACCCTTAAAATTGATATCCAATTTCGCATTACGGAACTCTTCTTTAGATTTGAAGAATAAGGCACGATAAGAATCCAAAAACACTTGTCCACGACTAACACTGACTGTCATTGTAGTCTTTTCCACTTCCT
The DNA here is from genome assembly GCA_030582235.1 of Ruyongia ponderosae. NCBI lineage: Eukaryota > Fungi > Ascomycota > Saccharomycetes > Phaffomycetales > Wickerhamomycetaceae > Ruyongia > Ruyongia ponderosae. Next base: position 51,464 of record JAKTWV010000033.1, on the reverse strand, counting down.
TGGTATGCAACTTTCTATCAAAGTAATTTCTCTTATTATCAAATTCTAAAACTTTTGGATTTTGAACCAACATGGCAAATGGACCACTCATTAATTTGGCATTAGATCTAACCATTTGATTCAAGATCTTTTTATGAGTATCAGTAAAGGTGAAGAATAAGCTTTCAATTGGCTCATTAGTAAAGTCATACTTCTTGTTTTCAACATTAATAATATCCTTCACTTGGAGTTCTCTAACTTTACTATGTTTACAAACCACCATTAAAGCTTCAATTAGTGGTAATAAAGCAGTGGCAGTATGAGTAATGTGCTTCTTTTCTTCAAGAATATGCAAACATCCACTAAGCGCACCCCATAACTGACCTAATGCTAGTTTATTGTATAGATCCTTCAACAACTTCAATTCTTTATCTGCTGGTTTACTGAATAAGTAATCTAGAGAAGTCAAGACTCTCAGAAGCTTAGACTGATCAGAGCTTGAAGAAGTAAATTTGACCATAATCTCAGAATCAAACTCTTGATTATCACCAACATCTTCTAAGCTTCCAATTAATTCTTGTAGTTCAGTAACCAATATTTTACCTAACTTAGTAGCATGATATGATAATTCAGAAGCAAATATTCTTTCAGCACCATTGACAACTAATAAATTTTGCATAGCACTCAAGGTTTGCTGGAAAGTACGACTTGAACAATCATCAGAAACTAAGATTGTTACAACATTCTTCAAACTTGAGTCCACAATAGTAGGTAATTCAATCTTTTTAGTCTTCTCTGATGTCGAGTCCTCTTGAGCCCTATCATTAGCTTTTTTAAGAGCAATCAAAGGACGAGTACTCACTTGGATAACTCTTGATAAAACGTCCATAAGTACTGATTTCTCCTTGACAATACCCTTCTCCAGTAGACGCAATAGAATATTCAATGGATATTTCGACTGTTTAGTCAACAAATCTTTTTTCAACTTATTCGAAGGTGTTTTTTTGGTGATCACTAAAGGTTCATGCTCAGTTAAGAAATAATATCTCAGATGTGGGTCAGTCTCAAGCAAGCATTGCAAAGCTTCAAGAACTTGATTTGCCACAATGAATGGAGTGGCTCTTGTTGGGAAATGATGCTGAGCAGCAGTAAACTTGGTAATTGTAGGAGTTGAAGGAGTCTTATGTGTGGCAGGTTTGCCACCATTTGAATTTTTGGTGACAGTCAAAGAAATTCTTCCCAAGTTGGTAACTTGCTCAAAGACTTTCTCTAATGAAGACTGATCATTTATACCGTCTTGCAAAATAGCTAACAATAAACCTAAGAGTTCTGCTCTTGTTTGTTTACTAACACTCAATAAACCAAATAGCTCATATAATGAACTTCTACCATTAAATGATTGAGGAACAAAGACATAACGAACTAATGCTGAAACACCAAATCTGTCAATTAAAGGAGTAAAAAATATCTTTTGTTTCGGCTTCTTTGCAGGAGCAGTTTCAGGTTCGGCTTGAGCGACACCTTGAGCAGCACCATCTGTAGCACCAAGGACAGGAATTGCATCTCTAAGGTTAATTCTGTTGGATATTTCTTCTTGTGCAATGATCTCCTCCCTGATGTTTGAGGGTAGTGCGTCAAGGAAATCTTGATCGATTTCACGATTTGCAGCACCATTAGCAGATGCTTCAGCGCGACGCTCTCTAATGTGTTGAGTTAAGACTTCCTCTCTCATGAAATCTGGTAATGCTTCAAAGAACTCCGGATCAATATCAGTACCTGAAATATCAACTTGTCGATCGCCAATAGAAACGTAAATAGGTACAGCATTGACATCACGAGCGATGGCACCAGCCCCTTCGACTGGATCAAGGTTTGTTTCAGATGGCAAGTTTTGTTGTTGAGCGAGGCGCACTTCCTCTTCTCTAGCTTTTTGAAGGGCTTCTTCTTCTTCCTTCTTCTTGATTTCCTCTCGCTTTGCTTGTTCGGCTTGTTCAGATTGCTTTTTCTCGAATAACTCCTTACTTGGACCAAAGATGCCATTTATCAACTCTGGAAGTACCCTGAACGAGTCTAGTGACTTTGTATAAAACAAGAAATAAATGTCATTCCATCTATCTCTTGTAGACTTGATCTGGATCTCACTCAATGGTACCTTGGAGTTGAAACGTGGGTCCATTCTTCTGCCAATCGATCTACTGAGACCACGATCATCTCTTGGTAGGTTTAATGCCTGAATTTGTAAAGATTGAGGAATCAAGCCACCGCTATTACCTTGATAATCAGCCAGTAGCCTTCTTGCTTGTTGATGATCAACCAATCTATGATAACCTCTTATACGGAAATTTCTGTTATTGTCGTAGATTTCTGCATCACTATCAGAAAACTCGGATTCATCACCATCAGATATTTCTATGACATTATCCAGTTCATCTTCTTCGTCATCAACATCAGAGCCAGCGGCATTATCTAGAGCTCTCCAGCCGGCACCAGAGTTTGGCTCGTCCGGTACTTCGATTCCGTCGAGTTCAGATTCTATTTCAGAATCATAATTCCCATCATCACGAAGTTCGATTATGGATTCTTCAGATTCATCATCAGCATCTTCGTCGTCGTCTTCTTCGCCTTCAAGATCTTCTTCTTCATCTACCACAATATCTCCGTTGTCAGAGCCTCCGTCTGAATCTCCGTCTGACACGATTTGATATCTGGAATAATGTTCTTCATTGTCAATATCAAAACTGTCGCTATCTTCGCTTTCGGCAAATGAGTCTGACCTTTGGCTTTCCAAATCAGTATCATCTTCAATGATTTCAATTTCATCACTGGAATCAATCATTGCCTCGTCTTCATCTTCACTCCCATTGGCTTGATTTTCATCGTCTTCTTCATCATCGTCATCATCATCGTCTTCACTGTAAACTATCTCAATGGCACCCTCATCGTCATCATCCTCTCCAAAGATTAGCTCATCATCACTCAAATCCTCTTCAGAAATAATCTCATCCACGTCATACATTCCTAGAGTTGAGTTTCTGAACAAATCTGGGGCTTCTTCTTTGTAGTCATTTTCATCGTCTTCGACTTCTTCCTCTTCGTCTGCATGTCCCAAAGGTTGATTCTCTTTGAACAATTCTTGATGTGACATCTTTATATCAGCAATCTGCCTCAAGTTATTGATGACGCCTTCGAGAATGAAATAATACTCAGGGAAGTTAAGATCGCATTCAGAAAGTATACCGGTCAAAGTTGGAATCAACCCCGATTCAATAATGGTCCTAGCATTGAAGTAAGCATCAAACTCTGTTGTGGAAGAATCCATAAACTTTTCCTTCGTTGGATTGATGAGGTATGAAATTATGTGAGAAATGGAGATGATCTTTCTGTAAAACAAAGTCAACCCAATAGCAGGGTTCATCATCAGTTCCTTAATCACCTTATGGATAGAATCTGCCGTAAATTTTCTGATAAAGGTCATATCTGGATCAACCTTCTTGGGATCTGCTTTGAGTTCAACTTGGTCACAAGAAGAAACAAAAGCCATGATAACAACACGAGCATGTTCAGCAACAATCTTCTTACGAACCTTCTCAGGATGTGGCAATTCTGGGAGTGGATCTTGGGCAAGTTGGTGCAAAAAAAAGTTCAAGGATGTAGTACGTGGTTTCAAAGTGTCTTCCTCTAGACTTTGGAACAATTGTTTTTTGGAGAATGTCAAGAACTCAAGCTTACTTTGCTTGTATGATGATAAAAGCTCAGTGATAACTCTAAGAAGGTACAAGATATGTCCACAGTTTGGATTTTTATAGACATCAACCTTTCTTTGACGCTTCTGGAAATCATTCTTGTTCTTTTCTTCCTTTTCCAAATCATCCTTCTCTTTTGCTGTAAGCTCTGGCTCAGTTAGCCAATCCTTCTTGGTAGCCACCATCAACTCAGAAAGTAATGTGTGCATAATACCCGTCTGGTAAACAGAGCTAGAACCTGAGGATTCGTCTGAATTGGTCTTGACACCATCTTTAATAGTTTCTTCGGCAGCAGCTTCGACATCTTTCATTTCTTTATCATCATCTTTAGCCTCAATCTTACCTTCATTGTGGTAAACGACAAAAAGATTTTTCAACGGTTCAGAGAAATCTGCAAATGTAGCGTGTTCAGTCAATTCTTTAACAAATAAAGTAGGATCCCTCATAACAACTCCAGGATTATCCTTCAATAAAGCCAATAGATCTCTTTGCTTTTCTTTTTCATCCCTTTTACTTTTTGAAACAAATTGTCTTTTGATTTCACGAGAAACGATATTTCCAATAACATCAGCAGTCTCGTAGCATCTTCTCAGCAATAATAAAGCACAACTGTTGAATAAGTATGGTTTTTCAAGATCTTCAGGAACATTAGGAATAACCTTCAAAATATTAGGAATGATCCCGGACTTGCACACAATATGTGCCTTGATCGGATCTCTGGTATAAATAATCAAGTTTCGGGTAATCCCAAGAGCGCAATAGTATTCCTTAACATCAGTTATACTGATAATGATATTGAAAAACTTATCAAGATCATCTCCACTCATTCTGAAAGGGGAAGGTACCATTTTGGAAAGGTTGACTTGTAACGGAGGTTGAATCTCGGCTGTATGTGGAAGATATGAAGCAGCAACGATACGCTCCATACTAAACAAGAGCCTAGCAAACCAATCAGTTCTAAAGCACCCAGGGGATAGATTTTGCATGACATATTCTGAAAAGTTTTGAATATCAGTCTTACAGCCATAGAATATGGTATCGTTCCTTAACAAAATCCCGATCAACAAAAACATACCACCAAGTGGTTTGCTGTCAGACTCTGTCATCTCAAACGAATAGAGATAATCCATTATGGTCCTCATAATATTCTCTTCGAAGTTCACAATATTGCTTTTAGCTGGGCTCAAAAATGAGTTGACCAAAAATTGTGCAACCGATGGAACAACGTTTGGAAATAACTGAGTGAGGTATAAGAATTGATCAAGCAAGTATTGACTTTTGGATTGACGGAGAGACTCCAATTCTGTAACTGTGAGGAAGTTGGAATATTGTGGTATTATCAACTGCGGTTGCTCTGGAACATATGGCTGAGATTTTGCGCTTTCAGCTACCTCTGTCCAAAGTTCCTGGTTAATTCCTAACACAGATGTATCATCATCCAAAACAGACAAATCACCATCGTAGTTGGTCATGAGTCTTCCTGCACTGTCTTCATCTAAACCAAGAGAAATTAGATAATCTAGCCTGGCAATAGCATTCTTACAGTGCTTCCAATTCAATTTGTAGAGCACACCATCAGACCAATTCAGCAGTTTTTCTGAGTTGCTTGAATATACCGCTTCCCCTAGTTTAATGATTTCCTGAATAATAAAAACAGGGAAATTGGAAATCTCATCTAAAGATCCAAAGGTGTCTTCGCTAACAAGTTCTGATAATATACCAAAACCAAGTATCTTAGCTTGAACCAAAAATGAGGCAGTCAAATTATCGGCATTGATATTGACAGCAGAAGACGCATCTCCTTCATAATAAGATGAACTCTGGCTAATATTGAAATGGCAGTCTGGAAGCAACAATTTATTGAACATAGTTATAATATTCATGACAAGATAAACATAGATACATTCAGGACATTCCTTGATGAAATTTATATCTTTGAGACTCTTGAACTGATCTTCAGTAACATTCTTTACCAAGTCCCAAAAATGTATCAATATCTCCTTTTGCTTTATATAACCGCCGTTCTGCATAAATGTGATAGCTGCAAGGGTTAAAACCTTCTCAGTATTTTGATCTTGCAAACAATAGTTCACGGTATGAGTTAAAGATAGTAACAAACTAGGGTGGCTGAAGTATCTCACATTAAGGACATTAACAAATTCATTGGTTATTGTATCAGAAATACGCACCAAATATCCTCTATGTTTTGTGATTGCACTATCATCTCTACTCTTCATAGGGATGTATAACAATGTGTTGAAAAGAGAGGCAATGCATCTATGAATACTGGCATTCAAAAATCTGAATTGATAGGCATTCTTGAAGATAGCACTTGGATTGTCAAGTTTTTCTGTGATTGGTTCCAGCGCACTAATGTTCAATGGAGGCAAGTGTCTAGTAGTGACATCAATCTGGGAAGAAGGTCTTTCAGGCATTGTGGTACGCAATGAATATTCTTCAACAGCAGTACGCTCAAGTAAAGTGCATAAGCTTACCAACACCTCAGGGTGGTCTTTACCAAAAAACTTGGCCAACTGTTCAATCCGTGCAGGGGATAATGTAGCATTATTACAATAGACATCAACAAAAACATAAAGTAAGTTGTTGATGTCAATCAATGACCTCAAAAGCTCATTCAACTTATCATGATCATCTTCATGGTCGAAGACAATGGACTTGGTTTTGCTAAACTCTATGAATTCTTTATTGGACTCAATTTGGTTCAAAAACTCATTGAACAGACCTTTAGCTGCATATTCTCTATTTTCATCATCAAAGTACTTCAATATTGAAGAAATCTCATACATGGCATCAGAATGAGGATAATCAAATGGTGCGTTCTTCAAGACAATATACTTCACCCAAGACTCGAACTTAACCTTCTTCATAATCCCCTTCCAGGAATTACTGTATTGGATAAGGTGACTCAAAACGGTAATACCATTTTCTAATAAATGTGCTTCAGAAATGGCTTCAAATAGATTAAACTTCCCAGGAGGGTCCGCTTTTTCAATGACTTCATCATCTATCGAATGATAAAATATACCCTTATCAGATTCATACACCTTTGTAGGTGGTAGAATAGCTGACGATAATTCTGGAAGTCTTTCGATGAGGCTGACTATTTCATTTTCAATCAGTGCTTTGAAATCAGGATAATGTCTAGCTAATTCATCAATTGCCACGCCAATGTTTTCACTACTTTCATTCATAGCTATTACTTTGGCATATTCTAGATTATTAAATATCTTGAAAAACTTGTGAATCAACTCATTCTGTTTCACTTTCTGTAGACCTTCACTGTTCAAAGAAATGGCACCAATTACATTTGGTAACGCAGCTAATAGTTCAGATGATTTTCCAAAATAATTTTCAAAATTGTTGATCACAGTATCTATGACGCCTGCCTCTTTCAAAATTGGATATGAAGTAGGTTCATTATGAATGATAGCTGTGACGGTGTTCAAAGAGATCGTAGTAAGTCCAAATCCGAAAACACTGGTATTAGTTAGCACCTTATTCAAATACTGCAACAATGGAGAGTCAAATAAATTTCTGACTCTATCACCACTCTCTGCCTGTATCAGGTGTAAAACAAATTTCAATAATGCTCTAATCTGAATTGCTTGTATGAAGGATATTGAAAAGTGAACAATCATCAATTTTGGTGGACCTCCAGCATAACCTGGGTTATCAAGAGCAAAATTGATTTCATATCCAACAGCATCTAATAATTTCTTAAACCCACCATTCTCTCTGAAAGTAGCAACACCATCTTGTGTATGTAATGCAAATATGTCAGCCAAATATATAGCAGCAGCTGTTGTCTTCTTGTAATCGGTTTTCAATGAAATGAACTCAGATAGGTGTTGCAAAAGTCCAGCAGACAATAAAACAATTGCTAACGATTTCACTTCTGCAATATTTGAAATAACATTAAAGAAAAGAAAGTTGTATTCCTCGTCAATAGCTTCAGTCTTGTTGCTCTTTAGATCCCTAACGATTTGTCTCAAATTCTGGTACATTAGACCATGTGACACACTAGCACCTAAAAACTTCATAGCCTCAGCGGACCATGTCTTTGAGCAAGTTATCGTATCTAAAGTCTTCATTGCATCTCTTCTAATCTCTTTTGGTACAACGTTTTGAAGGTTGATTAAATCAACGAGTGCATTCAATAATGATGGATCTGCCTCGAAAATCTTTGAAGTTATTTCAAATTCACTGCAAATGGATATCAAGAATGATATAGATAAACATTTCATACGGATAACATCATGACGTAGTTTGATATTTTCATATGAGTCGCTGTTGAATGCTTTTGCCATTATGGCTTTGATACTAAATCTGATCCAGGTCTTAGGAGGTAATCTTTCAGCACCTTTGTCGAATATTTGTTGTAATGACAAGCTGCGAATCTCATCTTGACTTAGGTATAGGTGGTTGGCACCGCCATTGTGGCTTGACTTGTCATGTGAACTCTTGTGTGACTCTTCAGCATTATCTGTGATTGTTATATTTGCTGAATTGACTGCGGCAGTCGATGCGATGGTACTTTTCTTTTTTAGAGGAGATGGCTTGGTTGGAGATGATGCTAATGAAGAGTTGGTTCTATCAACATTCTTCACTCTCTTGATAGATGGAGAATTATCATAAATGCTTGAAACATTTGGTTGATGATGACCCTTTGAGGCTTCTGTGGTTTCTGGATAATACAAGAAATCTAAACTCTTCCATTTCTTTGGAGCATTTTTGCTATCTTTCAAAAAATGATACATTGATGAATTGTCATGGTTCACATTAGATGTTAATGTGGATGATGGAAAAGTTAGTGCCAATGGATATACCTTGTCAATGATTTTTCTATTTGGATCTAATGGAGTCTTTAGAGATCTAATAGAGTATTTTCTTCCCAATATTATCAAACAATTCAAACAACCAATGGTGACAGCAATAGTTGGTGTCTTCAATAAATCATTAAGTCTGTCTGTGCTGTTATAGACGGATTTATTTGAACAATGTTCCAACAACATTTGGGAAAAGTCCAAAATGCTAACCACTAGTTCAGTGTCCTTGTTATCTAGTTCAACAGGTTTGCAAAATTCCTGATCCAACCCATACTTCTTGATGGCATTTTCTAGTATTGAGTCAAACTTGTTCAAAACGGGCACCCAGTTGAATAAAGTTCCCTTGGTTGCCTCCCACTTGTTATTTTCTTTCAAAATTTTGGGCAACTCAGCATCTGTGGCATCGGCAATTAGTTTCAACAATGCCTCCAATGGCTTTGCTAGTTCGGCAAAGTAATCCTCTTGTCTCTTTGTAATCATCATACTAAATCCTAGATATCAATGAACAGTAATCTATGTGTCTTTGTATTTTTGATAATTTTGACTTCCTGCAGAAAAGGTTGCTGTAGTAGATGGAAAAAAAAAATCTAGGATGTATGTGTGGTTGTGTGTTGCAGTTCAAACTTTTGAGGGGAATTTAATGACTTTTTCTTCAAATCAACGATCAATATTGAATTCAATGTATGTTTTTATGCCCTTGTCACTATAGTAGCTGTTGTAATGTCCTTTTAAATATTAAGCGATCTATAGTATTGGTGGCAAACACAATTGAAGAAGAAGATGCTTTAGACCTGATAATATGTACAATATTGATATGATCTGAACCGATTCCAACTAGTTATGTGTACCAATGAGGTTGATTAAAGTGGTACTAAGACTAACAATGGCCAATCGATCAGTCAACTATGTCTTTAAGGGTATATTGAGCTCTTTGTAGTCTTTTGTTTATGCCAAAAATTTTGTAAATTTTGTAAGCAAAAAAAATTACAGAGATCGATCTTGCCCGTGAAATATTCAGGCGGGTAACTGGCAATTATTTGTGGTCTTTGAGTATATTCAGGGTTGATTTATGTGTAGTAGCTGTTAATTTGTATATCCTGGAATAATTAAACTTTGCTATAGTAAACCATTAAGTTCAAGAGAGAAATTTGGCCTAGTTTGGGCTGTTATTGGCTGATTTCCAAAATGGCAGAATCTCTTTAAAACCATAACTTCTTCGAATTGAGTGCTAAAGAGGTACGATAAACTCGTCAAGAATAAATCATACATTGTCTGATTATGTTAAGTAGTTACTGCTATAAGACTGTTCACTTCACTGTTATAGCCAGTGGTTTTTTTGTTTGGACTTGAACTTCTCTTTCGCTTGTCTAACTTCTCAAAAATCAAATCAAATTGAAAAGTTCACTTGACACAAACCTTCTTCTGTTGCAACCACTATTACAAACCCACAATCCCAGATAACCAAGTCGTATTGATTTCAAGATAGCAAGCGTGATATGTCGTTCAGTAAGAGAATAGCCAAAGAGTATAAGGACATCCAGAACTTTGATATACCCGGGATACAATTACTTATACCTGATTCAAAAGAAGAGAAGATTGATGATGTTAGAATAGAAATAGCAGACATTGATCAACCACTCCATAAGGGATTGAAGTTCCTACTAAGAATCAAGATATTGAAGGCTACTGACTATCCATTCAAAGCACCAATGGTGTATTTCGAAAAAGACTCTACACATGTGATACCAATGAATCCCCATATATACTCCAACGGACACATCTGTCTTGATCTTTTGGACTCAAGTTGGACCCCAGTGCAGAATATGAAGTCGATAGTTGTATCAATACATTCAATGCTGATCACAAACACTCTGAATGAAAGACCTCCGGATGATAAGAGCTATGTGAGTCATGCTCCAAAGAACCCACAACAGTCAAACTTTGCTTATCATGACGATAAAGTATGATATATAACATATAACACTTGTATTCTTTTATTCCAGATATACATCAACTACTCACAGCTTATTGCTATATCTTGATATTTGCATTCCATTCATGCCAATGTTTGTGGTTTAGGATCATCAATATATGGCTCATAATTTGAAGACTCTAGGATCAGAAATTCTTTAGCTCACTTTTTTAGTAGATAACCAATGCAACAAATTTCATGAATGTGTTATATATTACCATGCATATCACTGCTTTTAAATGAGATGACCCCTATTGCAGGATCTAACAGAGAATAGTCCTTGTTCAAGCTTTTTGGTGGTGAGATTTCCTGGAGGTGTTTTCAAACGATTCTGAAACATGCCAGTTCAGCAGGATTTAACTGAAGGTAGAAGGAAGAAAATTTGTTACTATATTTCACTATTGGGTATTCTATACAGATCTGTGATGACTTGGAAACAAACATGGTATTCGTCTCTATATATAAATAGAGTGACAAATCTCTGGTAACAGATGGAAGGAACTTGAAAAGTTCTCGGTATAACTCTATCCAGCTAAATTACAAAAATCTTCAAATGATGATGGTTTCAAAAGATCGATCATCAATGGTTCTACTATTCTTAATCTATTCACATTTAGCCTTATCTGCCATAGTGACAGTATACAACACCAACACTGTGCAAGAACAAGTCACTACTGTCCAAACTGCCCTTGTGACACAATGGTCAACTGTGCAAAGTGTCCTACCAACATCAACAATAGCGTCTACCTCCATAGCAGTGATAACAATGGATGCATTTGCATATGAGATTCTTCAAATACATAATGAGAAAAGAGCTTTACATGGAGTTTCTGAGCTCAGTTGGAATAACACTTTACAAGATTATGCTCAGGATTATGCTGATAATTATAATTGCAATGGGACGCTTATTCACTCTGATGGTCCCCTCTATGGTGAAAATCTGGCATTGGGATATAACACAACTGCTGCAGTGGAAGCCTGGTATGATGAGATTAATCTGTATGACTATAGTGATCCAGGTTTCAGTGAGGCTACAGGCCATTTCACACAGGTTGTATGGAAAGCAACGTCGATGCTTGGCTGTGGATATGTCAACTGCGGTGACTACTACAACCAATACACCATCTGCTCATACTACACTCCTGGTAACTATCTTGGGGAGTTTGAAAAGAATGTACTTGAACCAATTAGTGATTGATCATCGACTCGTCTCATATATGTTACATCTTTCTAGTAAGCTAACGTCAAGGACTCATGATTGTTTTTTGAGTTCTTCGCAGTGTAGCTCTTTAACCCTCTTTAAATTAAGTCAATACTTTCAGTAGTATCCATTACCATATATACCCTCGTCACCTTACTCAATACCAATGTTGTACCATAAGTCGAAGTAATAACTAGCGCCAATGTTCCCAAATGGGAAATCCGGGTAACTTGATTTCTGGCCTGTCCATTTTCACAATTTTGATAACGACAAACTGCAAAGTTGAGCTCCATCCCATTTTGCTCTGATAAACCACCGACAACTCACCTGTTGGTATCCCTCAAGTGCTTATTCCAAGTGTGAAGATATGTCATACAAACAGACGAATGACAGCACCCCAAGTTTGCTGGGTGCCAGTGTGCATTCAGACTCTGTGTCTGTTGCTTCGACTAGATCTCCTTCCAAATCAAACGTGAAGACACCACATCAGGATGATCCTGAGCACAACTACACCAACTTGAACGAACTGGACGACGAAGGTGCCTTGATCAACGACGAGCATGAATACGACCACATCTTGAACGAATTGGGAGAATTGAAGGCCAGCATCTCCAAAAGAGGTGCCATTGTTGCTGATACTGCTCCTAAGAAGCCTTCTCCATTAAAGGAGCTCAGTTTGGATGATTTGGATGGTAACGAAGACAACGCTGCTACTGCCACTGATGACGACTACGAGATTGTCGACAAGGATGCTGTCAGCTTTGAGAACGACGACGAACAAGACGGCGATGTTGAGCCAGAGCCATCCCCAAGTTTTAGACCAGAAACCTCCACATTTACCTCGTCAGACTATATCCATGTCGGGAATGATAAAACAACGACAGAATCAAACCAGGGTGCTTCGGAATCGATCTACGAGTTGAAGAATGGTGACTCAGGTATGTCACTTGAAGACTTGATTGATTCTCAACTAGCTTCCATGTCTGCCTTGTCAACAGATTTCCAAAAGAGAATAACGACAAAAAGATTGGGCACTTCGGCTTCAAGATCAGTCTCAAGAGGTAGAATCCATGCACCAGAGGTTGAAGATGACATTGATGCCATCCCTGACTCAGTTATTGCTAATGATTCTACTTTACAAGCACCAGCTGGAGCATACGAAGGTACCTTTTCCCCATTGGTTCAATCAAGATCACAATCTGTTCTTCGTACACAAGAGGATGATACTTCTTCATCTGGGAGACCACATTTGGCCAGAGGTGACTCTTACACTGGTAAGTCGTCAGAATATGAGGAAGTTAGACAAGGGAGATCCTCCAAACGTGAACCTGAACTTTTGAAAAGCTTATCAACCAACTCCAAAGAATACTTGCGTTCAGTTTCAAGATCGAGATCAAGAGTATATGAGGATCGTCCTATTTCCAAACAAGAATTAAATGACGAGGGTGCTTTGGTTCATGACGCCGACTATGTCTCTGCTCTAGATGATGCTCGTGATTCTTTCGTCTCTCACGTTCATGAAACCCTAAAGGAGGAAGATGAAGAGGAGAGTGATTCCGAAGACAAAGTCAAAATAGCTGTTGGTGAAACAAGTACTGAACCAGAACCTATCCCTGTCACGATCAAAAATGACAAAGAAATTGAAGATCCAATCGAATCAGAACAGAAAGAAGAACCTAAAGTAGAACACGATTCAACAAAGGTTGTTGCTGATTCTGTTGGCGAAGATATTCAGGTTCCAGATGTTCCATCAGTAGCAGATGAGGAAGAACCAAAGGAATATACTGAAACATCTGAAACTGAAGAAGTTGAAGAAAAGGAATCTATTGAGGAACCAACTACTGAACCAGTTTACACATCTGTTGGAGATATCGTCGAAGTGCCAAAGGATCTGGAATCATTGGCAGCTGAAGAGAAAGAATCTGATTCTTCAAAGGATGATTATGAGGAAACCCCATCTACTGAAGAGGATGCTGTAAAGGAGGAAGAAGCAGAATTGGCAAAAGCAGAAGATTCTAAATTAGAACAAGATATTGAAACTCCTGAAGCCCTAAGAGAAGTTGAAGGTGGTGATGATGACAGTGCTGCATTGGATCAAGAAGATGCAGTTAACCAAGTTGATGATGAAATTAACGAACTTGCTTCTACAAAGATTGAGCCATCAATAGAGACAGTAGAACATGAGGTTCCAGTCAAGGTCCATACTGCTGAAACTACACATACTGACATCGATACAGAAGAAACAGCAGAAGAACAACAAACAATAGATTCTCAACCTGATGAAATATCGAAGGATGTTACAGATGAAGTGGAAGAACAAGTTGAAGACATTGAAACTGCTTCAGAGGAATCAAATGTGACTGAATCAGAATCAAAGAGCTCAGATGCTGAAGAACAGGAACCAGAAGTATCAGAAGACATCACAGAAAGATCGAGTGAAGTGGAAGTTGAGCCTGTCGCTGAAACTGTTGAAGCTGCTGCTGAAGATGATGAAGAAGAGTCAACAGAGGACAGTGAATTGAGTAGAGGTATTTCAAATTTAACTGTCACTGATACTGCCACTGCCACTTCTAATCTCATTGATGAGTTGGATGCCGCTATCAGTGCTGCTGACATCACTTCGGATGATGAAGAGTCCAAGGAAGAAGTGACAGAATCCAAGGAACTAGAAACAGAATCCGAAGAGGTTGAACCAGTCGCAGAAGAGACTAAAGAAGTTAAACCAGTCGCACAGGAAACTAAAGAAGTGGATCCTCCAGTTGAGGAAGAGGAGGAGGAAGAAGTACATGAGCCTACACCAGAGGAGATTGTTGAGCTACTAAAGGATGAGCCAGTCTATCTATATACCTCTCTTGCTGGAGGTGGGTATCACATGCCAACCAGAACAAATAGATTAGTGACGATTCTAACATCGAATAGAGTCCCATTCACATACAGAGATCTTGGTACAGATGAGGAGGCGAGAAATGTTTGGCGTCGTTATGGCCGTGGTAGATTGTTACCAGCAGTGGTCAGAGGTAAGGATGATATCATCGGGAATTGGGAGGAAATCGAAGAAGCTAATGAATCGTATGAAGTGAGAAAGTTGATCTATGAGACTTTATGATTCAATATTGAATTAACGTTTTTTACTATTTTCAATTGTGGTTGTCTTTCCTTTTATTAGATACATCTTCTAGTTGTGCAACAATTACTTCATCTTTGATGGGTGAAGAAAGTAGTTGTGCAACTCTCTTTTTGTTGAAAGTCTAAGATCTTGGAGTCAAGTTGCTTATGTTTAAATTATTTATTTATATCACAATACATTTTATATTATAAAACTTGAATCACTTATATATTAAATTCGCCAATTACGTATACATCTTTGAGCAAGATGAAAAGGAAAATTTGACTAATTACCTCTATAGTAATCTTGAGCAGAACCACCACCTCTCGAGTAGTTCTGTTGTTGGTTACCTTGTTGGTTACCTTGTTGATAGTAGTTACCACCTTGTTGTTGATTACCTTGAGAATATTGTTGCTCTTGGTTGCCACCTTGAGAGTAGTTTTGTTGATTACCAGAGCTTCCACCAGTAAAACTACTGAGTAAACTACCAAAACCACCACTTCCACCTTGTGATTGTCCTTGGCCTTGACTGAATTGACTCATCAATCCACTAGCAATTGCAGAAAACCCACCAGATGAGCTTCCACCTTGTTGGCCTTGAGATTGAGAGTATTGACCTTGACCTTGAGATTGTGAGTATTGACCTTGACCTTGACCTTGAGATTGACCACCAATTAAACTGGACATAATACTTTGTAATCCACCAGATTGTGATTGACCACTGCTTCCACCAAACTGGGATAAAATACTACTCAATCCTGATGATGAACCACCATTACCACTGCCACCAGACAATAAACCGGCGATGGAGGAAATGTTGAAACCGTTACCAGTTTGTGAGTTACCAAAGACAGAACTCAACATTGATAATTTACCCAATTGACTTGAGGCTCCACCTGAACCACCACTCAATAATCCACTGAACAAAGCAGAGGAGATATCTCTTTGGCTGGTACCTTCAACATCACGAGAAGCAGTTGAGGAATCTAAGTTGTTGGTAACGTGATGAGCTAAACCTTCAATTAACTGATCAATTTGAGCAGACTCTTCTCTAGTAGGGTTTGATTGAGCGGCCTGTTGCAAATCAGCTACAGCTTGTTCATGTTGACCATTTTGGATGTATGCCATAGCTCTGGTGATCAAAGCTGAGGCTGTGGAATTTGAATTTGATGATCCGTGGCTGTTGAAAGCTTGAGAGATCATGCTAATTGCTTGTGAATGGTCACCAGACTGTAAGTATTGCTGGGCTTGGTAAGTGAATTGTTCAAAAGACATCTTATTGGTTTTGTTCTTGTAAATTGTAGTGCTGTTTTGGATATTGATGCTGACAAGTTCAGTCCTGAAATTTGAAATTCTGAGATTTTGGAAAATTGGCACTGGGCAACATTCGACTCAGCCGTGCCATTTTTGGTAGAGGCTACTTATACTAGCTAGCTAACAATAATTTTATGAGCTAAATGTTTGCCTTGTGCCATGATGGATGTATGTATAATAGAGATATGATATATATTAGATAGATAAGAAGAATAAATAGCCACAGGTAAATGACTATACCAGTCGAGCACTATATAATTTGCAAGTTTTGATAGAATGATTTAATCATTCTGCTAATTCTTCAACAGTTGTTTAACTTGTTCAATAATTTCTTCAAAATATTGTTTGTCTGGTGAGATATAAAAATGGCAATCAAAGAAGTTGATCCCACACTCAACTTCAAAGACATCCTTCAAACGTTCATAATCATTTTCCAACTTAAATCGAATGATATGACCAACATCACTCATATCCAACCCAGAAAGGATCCTGAGATCTCTAACAAATGACATCTCGTCAAAATCCATCAAATTCAGTAGTTCTGTGTTTTTGAAATCAGCAATATCATGCTTAAAAGTACTGCCGTTTTGACTAATTTGTGAGCTGAATGCAAAATCAATGAAAATCAAAGATTGGGAATCCCTCGAGTAAACTAAATTATTCTTACTAATATCACCGTGAAAGTAAAGATGGCGATGTAAACTTTCCAAGTTCTTGAATGTCTGCAATATAATATCTAACTGGTCTTGCTTTGATTTCAACCTAAAATCCTCAATGATAAACAATGGATGTTTCTCAACAACAATATAAGGTCCACTTGAAGGTAAAAGATGGTGCATGTCGCGCATGTCGGTTTGATCTCTAGTATGAGGCAAATCTTTGCCTAACAAAGAAATCATTTTATGGTACGCATGTGGCACCTTCAGGAATCCCTTTTTATAATTTTCTAGATATTCATTTTCCAAAAATCCGGCCCTCAATATTCGTGGAGTTAACCCAGAGTCTTTTAAGCTGAGATAGCACGATATCTCTGCTAAATAGGAAGAAAATGAACACCAGCATTTGTGCTCAAATGAAAACTCTTCATAATTCTCCTTTCTTTTCGTCATTCTTAACGAATCATAGACTTTCAAGATCTCATTGCCGCATTCCAATACTGTGCTATATCTAGTAAACGCTTCATGGCCACTTATCACTTTATCATAACTAGGAACACATTTTAGCGTCTCAAAGGTTAATAAAGCACTGATCTCTATCTGTTTCAGAAATTCATATTGCTCTTTTTTTATGTTATAAAGAGTTTCAATCCAATGATGAACATCTTTTGTTGAGGTTTGATATTGTATGATGTTGTTGTGAATCAATTTGGTTTCTTCATAATAATTATTTGCTAAATTTGCAAGTTCATCTTTTGGCATCAGAAGCTCTTTTTTCAACAACTCGACAACCAATCCAACATACACATTACCATATTTTATTTTCATCATAAAAGACTTTTCCAAAAAATAGAGAAGAGTGGCAGCAACTGAGCACTTCTTCTTACTTGCCTCTTGGTCATTAGAAGAAGGAATGTTACAAATGGTATAATGTTTGGTTTTTAAGCTCATCAATTTTGTGTGATAACCTCCTTTGATAATTGTCCTCTCTTTGATAAGGGAACTGAATAATTTTTGAAGAGACCCAACAGCTTCAGAGTAATTCGGTAATGGTTTAGGTAACCCTGATAACTCAACTTCAGAGTATTCTGTTTTTGCATCAACTTCTCCAGCTTCAGGAACATTCTCTTTATCAGCATTTTTATTGGATAACATTAAGGATTCTTTGTTAAGCAAATACTCTTGATAGCACAATTTAGTAACAAACGCAGAGGCTGTTGATTTAAGCTCCTTATTACTTTCCATCTCCTTCTTATCACATCCAAAATATTTCTTCAAGATATCAGGTATTCTTATCATGAGTTTCATGATCTCTTTGTCTGTTTCATTATCCCTTAAGTAGCCATTATTTATCAAGATTTCACCAACATCAAAATTATTGGATTCACCATTGATCATAGATGTCTTATATCTATCCCAGATTGTAGATACAACATCCCCAGTTATTTTTGACACCCATCTCTGGACCTGAGCCAACTCTTCTTCGATATCTAACATATAAAAATTATAGTGGTTGGAATCAGTTATGAGTGCTCCTAAAGTTCCATTCCCCAAAAGTTGTTGGAAACTTTGATTAAACACGTCTGAATAACCTGTGTTCATCAAAGTTCCATTCTTGAGATCCGCCAAATATTTTTGAAACTCAGGCTGGAGACCACCTTTTTTATCCTCTGTGACATGCCCAACAATTTTGAGTTCCCCTGCCTCTATATTATAACTATGATCTGGTGTTTGAGGTAGAGTCACTTTTTCAATCTTAGTAGTACCAGCGTTGGAAGCTAGGGTATTTGCTTTATCTGCTTTGGTTGAGTTTGTCATTGATGTCACTTTGTGTATGTCGTAGGTAAATGACACTTCTTGTTGGACAGTGCCTGAAATACGCCATCCTTTGAAGATACCCAAAAATTTTGCAGCTTTGGAATGTAATTGGCAATCAAGAACTCTATCAATAACTGATTCTGCAACTATCGATGCATCATACTTAGAATTCTCGTGAGAACTGTGAGAACCTATCTGTATGTGATTTTTCAGGACACGAATGATATTGAACATTTGACAGCATCCGAATTCAACTGTCTCGTCATCAACAGTGAATAACTTACCTTCATTCAGCATTGGGCAGACCGAATAATGTGAAAACAACATCGATGTCTGTTTAGAGCTTTTGACAAATTTGAAGTCCTTGTTTAACGTCAATGGATCCCTGTTCAAGTAGATTTTGATTTCGAAGAGAAATGTTGTCATTTCCTCAAGATCAATGAGCTTAACATCAGACGGGGTATTGTTCGCGATGTAATCCACTAAGCACCTCTGTATGTTTGAAATTATACTCGTAATTGTACTGAATGTTCGAGGATCCTCTTTATTATATCTGATCCTTATATCTGATAGTAATCGTTGTGAAAGAATATGGTGAACTTTCTTGATTATTGACATGATAAATCTATCAGGTTGAGTTTCATCAAAGAACTCTTCGCTTGTGTTTGAGTCAGTCATTAGTTCATCATTATCATATTCATCTTGTTTTTCAACTTGTTTCCATTTTGATATCAATTGGTCTTCTGCTTCAATAGCTGATGAAACTGTGCTTTTGAGAATGTGGACAGCATCATCAATAAGTGGCATGAATGCTTGAGGATTGTTTTTAACATAATCCTTGAATGATTTCATGACAGAGGCCATAAGAGCTTCAGTTCTCTGTTCATCTTGCTCGATATCTTCAAAATCCATATCAGTCACCTTGATGTTTAGCTGTGTATGTTTCGCTATCTCAGGGTTCAACTGTAATTGATTGCTTCGTCGAGCCTAAAACAAAACTTAAAGAAGGTCTCCACTAATTCACCTTCACAACAGTAATCCTAATAATTCTAACAATTGTTCTTGAGAACTTTATATTATTCATCCAGACACCATGATCCCGATCATCACAAAACAAAGAACTCCAAGCTAGAGAGGCCGCTACGTAGGTTCAAACTTCAGGCTCCAGCCCAGGACCCAGCGGTGCGGAAAACCACACCTTAGTGTGATTATATATATAATACGATTGGAAACTAGAAACTGGCGGCGGTTTCAAAAATCTAAAGGCAAGGTAGCAATCGCATTCAATATCGACGTCAATGATTGCTAATATTACAATCGGCGGACAGTATAATCATAGAATAGTAATTCAGTTCAAATATAGTAATGGTATATTTATTTATACAGCTATCGCAATGATTCATGATTTATTCATCTCACCAATAGTCAAACTGATCTATGCTTGGCCCCATATCGTGGCTTGTTGAGATAGCCTATTTCTTAGCAATCTCACTACGCAATAACTTTTCAGCCACTGCTAATGCATCCAAATCACCCTTCAAGAAGATAACGTTGTTGACTTTATCGTTGTTTCTAGGAACAAAGATTTGAGCTTTTGATTTCTTTCTTAATGCTGATAGTCTTGACCCTTGTGGACCAACAACCTTACCCAATACTGAAGGATTCTTAACCCATAAGAATGCACTGATATCATCATTGGAATATTGAGCAATGGCATCCTTGATTTCCTTTTCAGCCTTAGCAACAGATTCGTCATCACCAATCAATCTCCATGGAATGATATCTTCTTCCTTTTTCTCAGATGAGGATTCTTCAGAGATAGTGAACTTGATGGTTTCTTCTTTATCTTCATCATCACCATATGCAGATTTTGGAACAGCTGGTAGGTTATTAGATAACTTATTAGCCTTTGATGATAAGTTACCATGTTCAACATCCACATTATATTCAGTTCTTAGCTTTCTAGTAAAGGCACCTCTTTCTGAGATAGCAGCTTGAAGATAAGCTGGAACAGCAATTTCAACATTCCAGTTATCCTTAGTGGAGGTCAGTATCTTTTCCTTAGCACTAACAACGTTACTTGGTAAACCAATGATGCTAATAGTTTCTGATTTTTCATTTTGTCTAGGAATGTTAATTCTAACACTGAATTCTTCTTCTAAAGAACGACGTGTTAAACCACTTGGACCAATAACCAAACGGTGCTTATCCTTTGGCACATCAATTGATTCAGTGACTGAGCTTTCTCTTTCAGCAACCAAGTCTTTAATTTGTTGAATGATTGAATCAACAACCTTTTTAGATCCTGTGGCAACAATCTTGTGATTCTCAGATCCTTGTTCTGGAATTTGTAACAATCTTCTATAATCACCATCTTCAGAACCACCAGCCTTTTCAATGATGGCCATTTTGTTGACACCCTTAGAACCCAAGATTTCTCTGTAGTACTTTGGATCAACTTCCAATTCAACAGTGATGGTATCTTCAATCTCCTTGACAATGGCTTTGATTGTGGCTTCAGCTTCGTTTAAACCCTTTCTTGAACCAGTCAAGACAATCTTACGAACACCAGCATCTTCATCTTCCTTTTCAACGTTGATTTCAATACCGGTTTCAGCAGCGATACGGTTAATAGAATCACCTTGACGACCAATGACTCTCGAAATGGCCTTTTCTGGGACTGTGATGGTTTTAGTGTAACCGTTTTCTATTTCGAAATCTAATAATTCCTTGATTTCTTCTTCAGCCTTAATTGCACCTCTTGATGGACCTCTGATAACAACTTCATTCTTATCTTGTTCGAATTGAATTCTAACGTTATATTTAGTTTGTAATTTCTTAACATAGGCACCTTGTGGACCCTTTAGGGAACGATGATATTTAGCTTGGACAATAACAGTCTTTGTAACATCATCAGCCCATCTCTTGGCATCTTGTTGAATCAAATGTTCAGCTTCCTTAACGTTGAACTTGTAACCGGTAATGGTCAAGGTAGCCTTGTCACCAGTTGGGTTCTTTTCAACATCAACATCGACACCGTATTGTTCTCTTAAACTGGCCAAGTTAGCACCATTCTTACCAATGATTCTTGAGACAACACTGGTTGGAATCTTGGTCTCCAATTGGAATGAGTTGATATCCTTCAAGTCAGCAGAATCCTTCAATAAGGCTTCAATTTCCTTGTGGACCTTTGAGACATCGGCCTTGGCACCTTGGACAAAGACTTTATCTTCATCAGCGGCATCACCTGAAGAACGTAATTTGATGACGATAGCAGAGTGTTCAACTGAGTTGATCAAAGTAGTCAAAGTGGTACCCTTTGGACCTTCGATGAATTGTTGTTTATCAGCTGGGACATCCAAGACCAAGGTCTTTAAATCAGCTTGTAAAGATCTTAATTCGTTCAATGATTCATCAACCTTGTTTAATCTTTCATTAAGTTCATCTTGAGATGGAGAGAATTCATCTTCTTCGTTATCCAAAGCAACTAAAATGATTTCATTGGTGGCATTTCCGGTTAATAAACCTAATGGAATAACTTGAACATTAGCAGCCTTGGCAGACGATTCGGTAACATGTGGAATTCTCTTTGAATAGAATGGCAAGATATCCAAAACAGATCTGACACGAGAAGGTGATAAGTTGTTAACTAATTCAACAACTTCCTTTCTTGATGACTTGATAGCAGTGGTTTCTGACTTTGGAGCAGAAATATCAATGATGACAGATTTCAAAGCGGATGCATCAATCAAGTTTTTGTATTCAGGAGTAGCAATTCTGGTCTTGTTGGATTCAGCAATGGCGTTCAATGCATTTGAGTGTTTGAAGTAGGCAGCCAAGATTCTAGCGTGGTTGACATTGCCACCATGAGCTCTAGAGATATCCAATGAATCAATGTTGAATTGGGCTGTGACTTGTCTAGCATGTTGGACAGCCTTATTGATGTTTGGTAAGAGACCAATAAATGAGACTGATTCTGAACCATCAACAGGGAATTGAACCTTAACTTGGAAGTTATTGTAAATATCAGCAGAGTCAATGAATGGATGAATCTTCTTTGGGATAACCTTTGGTTCAGTCTTGATTTTAATCTTTAATGATTCTAATTGAGATTGAATTTCAGCCTTTTTGATAAGAACATCATCTCTCAAACCAGATAAATGGATGATACCAGTCTTTGTAGGACCAGTAATGGTTAATTCAGTTTCCTTTTCATTGACATCATATTGTTCAACAAATGGAGCAATGAATGAATCAACTTGAATCTTTGTTGACAAATGCTTGGTTTCTTGATCAACAATGGCCATGATTTTTCTCTTGGCTTCATTGACACCATCAACATCACCATCAATTGTGACTTCAACTTGTTCATCAAAGTCATCAATGGCTGAACCATTAGAATCAGAAGGAGCTGGTGATTCTGAGTTTCTCTCAATGTTGATTTTAACACCGGTGGATTCCAAGATTGGTTTCAAGTTCTTACCAGAAGAACCTATAACAGCGGCTCTAGTCTTGGCTGGGATTCTGAATGAAAGCTTGACTGGCTTAGTTAAACGACGGACCAATTCTCTTCTGACCTTGTTGACATCATTTGGTTTACCAGTGACGATGAAACTTCTGTTCTTGGTGATTGAAGATAAAGTTGATTCGATTGAAACACTGTGATTTTTCTTCAATTCACCAATAATTTTTGAAAATTCCAATTTTGGGATTGATAAACTAACTTCAGAGCTGATGTTGAAAGCTTCTTGGATGTTTGAAGAACGAGTAGCATTCTTTGAACCATTGACAGATTTAGCGACAACTGGTGCAGCATTCTTCATTGAAGGACCCCAAGAGATTGGAGCAGCAGAAGATGGTCTTGAACCAGAGCCTAAGGTTGGGAAGGCGTTTTCATCATTGATTGATGGAGGAGGTAATTTTTCAACAATTGGTTCTTCATCATCGGATTGGTTGGCAGTAGAGTTGATTTCAGTTTCAACAACATTTTCAATTTCTGAAGAAGCTTCAATGGCAGTTGGCTCAACAATAGTTGGAGCAGATTCGGTAGTAGCAGACATGGGGTCTAAGATTCAATAAGGGCAGGACAAACACACACGCACAGGAGGAACAAAACGGGAGGCAATTCTAAAAAGCTTTTGATGAACTGATGGTAGGAATATAGAGGAAGCTAAGTGTCTTGAGACCTTTGTTTTTACTTCTATAATGGCAACAATAAATTCTGTTTTTAGGATTTGGAAGATACACAGCAAAGCGCTTTTTCTGTTATAGTGAAATCAACAAAAAAGTAGAGTTAGCTGGACACAGAGTAAAGATTGGATCAGTTAATTGAGTGGCTGAGAAAAGCAAACAAACAACAAAAAGATGCAATAATTGGACAGATAGATGGATCTATTTGGATTATGGGAGATTAAAAAGAGAAGGGAAAGAGAAAAGAGAAAAGGACACTTGAGAGGTTTCACTTTTGTTGACTTTTTTTTTCGAGAAACTGAGGCTAAGAAAACTCCAGCCGCTCTTTGATCTGATTTGTACTACGTGGTGCCTAAATGGGTGGCTGGTGTGTAGAATTTGAGGGTTGTTTCAGGGTTTTTGTATGAGGGTGATGTTGTTGTGATTGTAGAATGGTGTTTTCTAGCAAGAGATGATGGTATTGCGTTTGTATGTTTATCTTAAGTTGATGAGCTAGGAAAATAATATTATATATTGGTACTGTGTTCTTTGTTCTTTGCAGAAGGGAACCACAACACAGAGATCGTTCTTTGTTTCTCGGTGATCATTTTAACAGATCCAACATCCAAATAGGCACTCATTGTACTACTAATTGAACATTGGTAATCATATATATAGAGAAGTGTCTATTCTCTTGTCAAAACTACCATTTTCTTTCAACTAGCTACTCAAATCCAGTGGTTCTTACCAAATTTCAAATAATCTCTTAATCCAGTAACTGAATTTCCCAATTAGGCTGAAATAATTTTGGGCTACCAAAAAAAATAAAAAAACAAAAATAACAAAAAATCGAAAGGACTTATCTCTTATAAGCACAGAGCTGTCATTTACAATAACTAATAACCTTGAATACATCCAGATTCCAAACCATCAACTCACATATCACTCGATCTAAACTCCAATCATGTCCACTGCCCCTCAATCAACATCTGCCACTGCTCGCTTTGCTCAGTTCAAGCTTGTTCTTTTAGGAGAATCCGCTGTCGGTAAATCATCAATAGTCCACAGGTTCGTCAAGGACTCATTTGACGACTTTAGAGAATCTACAATTGGTGCTGCCTTCCTTACACAAACAATCCAGTTGGATGACAACACAACAATCAAGTTCGAAATTTGGGATACTGCTGGACAGGAAAGATACAAGAGTTTGGCCCCAATGTATTATAGAAATGCCAATGCTGCCGTTGTTGTTTATGATATCACACAAGAAGCCTCTTTAGAAAGAGCAAAGTCTTGGATAAAGGAGTTGCAGAGACAAGCAAACCAGGACATTGTCGTTGCATTAGTTGGTAACAAAGTGGATTTAGAAAGTGAAAGACAAGTTAGTAAAGACTCTGCCGAAGCCTTTGCTAAAGAGGAAAATCTATTATTCTTTGAAGTCAGTGCAAAGACTGGTGATAACATTAAAGAAGTATTCAAGTCCATTGCTGAAAAGCTACCATTAGAGGCACAATTGAAACCAAAGAACGTTAAAGGTGTTAATTTACAAAGGCCAAGTACCAATTCCCAATCAAGTTGTTGCTCATAAGTAGTCATTTGAGAAGCTATTTCGTTCATTTTCATCGCCATTCATTCATTCATTCATTCATCTTCATCATCATTGCCATTACCAATTACTTTCCCCCTCATGGCGTCTCATCCTATTAGACTACAAGCCAGATACTCGCAGACTTGGTTTCTTTAAAAAGTCTGTCCTCTCTTGCTACATGACTGGTTTGTGGCGTTCTTTATTTCGGTTTGTTCTTTATGCAGTTAGTTATTATATCATTACTTCACTTAATTTCTTTTGACAATGGTCTTTATAAGGATTCCTTTTGTATGCGTAAAATTAAAATATCTGCTTTATGACTTCACGAGCTCATTACTCCCAGAGTCCTAAATCCAATTATCAGTTGTAGGCTAGGATACATAAGCTTGAGAAAAAGGAAATGGATTTACTACTTGCTTTGAATCAGTCTAATAATATTTTATTTTATGGTCATTTTGGTATTAAATAACAGTCATATATACCTAATCTAGTACAGTTTGAAAGGAGAAGGTTCAAGTCTCCCTTTATCATAATTTTTTTGTTTTAAATAGTATTCTCTCTTTCTTCGTTCATTCAATCATTTAATATAAAGTTCTACTTTCTAAATCAATCAAACCAACAAGGAATTCAACTTCTAATCTTTTTCTACTTTCAACTAACCAATCGTTAGCTAATTTTCTATTCCAACCCTTTAAGCTAGCAATTTCTTCAACAGCATCATCCAACTTGTTTGAAACCAAGTAGTTTTCTGTTCTAGCAATGACACTTTCAATATCACTACCTTCGACATGACCCTTCTTACTGATCAATAACTTGGAGAATAACTTGGATGATAAATGACCTAAAAGACCGGCATTTGGTGGTAATAATGCAGCAGATCTCAATTCTGGGACCAAAAGTTCAAATCTTGTTATCAATTGAGATTGTGTCAAAAGACCAGTCTTACTTGTTTCATCATCGATTGAAGATAAAGCAGCTAAAATGACTTTATCATCTGATTTTGTAGCCAATTCCCTTAAAGATGCTAATTCAAAGTAAAAAGGTTGGTTTGTTTTTAATGTTGATCTCAATTTGTTCAAGTTCAATTGGATTGATGACTTTAATTCAGCATTGCTTAAATGTTCATCAATGTTTAGTACTAATTGTTGTAAGCTTTCTAACTTTTCGTTCAATTCACTGAATTTGGAATATTTACCATCACGTTCAGTTTCAATTTTATTGGTAACTAAGGATGAGAATTCATTAATGGCGTTAATTTGGTTTTGCTTGATGGTATTGTCAGCTGCTAATTGGAGAGTCTTTTCAGTTTGCTTGATTTCATCCAATAATTTGGCTTCATGTTGCTTTTCAATCTTAGAAATGATTGAGTTGAATTCAGAGGATAATTGCTTTAAAATCTCGTTTTCCTTGGCCTTAACTAAAGTTGTCAAGTCTTGAGATTTGGCTTTGGTTAAAACTTTAAGGTTTGCATCAAATTGCTTCAAGTTTGAAACGATAGATTGATAATCAACAGATAATGAACCACTGTTAACCTTTTCGACAACTTTGTTGAACTCGCTAACAAAGCTATTCAAGTTGTCATCTTCAAAATGTAAATCAAGTTGTTTCAACTTTATAGTAGGAATAACAATAGTTGGAGCTTTTGGAGTAGCATCAGCTTTAACAACAACCTTTTGGTTCTTTTCCTCGCTTTCAACACTAGAAATTTGGGAAGCCTTTACTGGAGTTTTACCGATTTGTAAAGTGTTTTCTAATTCGCCAAACTTCTGTTTAAAGTTTTGAATGGTGGTTTCTCTTCTTGAGTTTTGGAAAGAATCAACAAAATCAACAATATCTTCTGAGAATGGTACGTTATCAGTGAACAATTCGTTGAATGCAGGGTTCTTTAGGGATAGAGCGACACCTGCACCATAGACAACGGTTGTGGCCAAAGTCAAATTCAAGGCGGTCTTACCAAGTGTGGAGCGGAACATTATGCTATTGAATGATTGAGGTAGTTAACAGTATGGTCCAAGAGTATCAATGAAGGGAAGTGCCCGTTTCTGTTGACTGTCTTTTTGGTTAGTTTGGCTTTGGTGTTGTCGATTTTGATTTTTTAAGATTTTTCGAAATGAAAAGTTGTGGAATTGTAGACTTCCTGATTAGGAAATTAAATAGTATACGGATCTGTAGTATCAGCTTGGTGTGGATTTTGATAGATGTTACAATCTCTAGCATGCTAACAAAGGCAATCGCATTGACCTTGATGCCAAATGAATGTTCTCAAACCCATCAGTGTCTGAAAAGTTAGAGTCTCTTTAAGATTGAGACAGAGATCAAAGATAACTCTGGCAGGAGTACTTCAAAACTGATGAATGGACATCTGATGCTTCAAATTTCCAGTCTTGGAGATCTTGGTTTATGGTTATCAATAGCAAGAATCAACATCTTTGAGTCTCATGAGCAAAGCATAATCATCCTAATAACATGGATCAAGCATGCCATGATACCTGGGTAGCTGTTTGACCTTTGATTGAAATTCGATTTAGTAGTAAGTTAGTAGCTCAAGCTGATGTTATGATAAAGAGCTAGCCATCAAAATGACAGTTATGTTATCGTAAATATATAGTTCTTTCATATGAGTTATCTCCTCGAACCAAAGTTCAATCAAGATTCTTCAAGATTTCAAGCTTTCGAGCTTTCAAGCACTCCAAACTTCAAAGCTCTGAATTAAATCACAATGCCTTTCTCAATTAACTGCAGAGCCATATTTAGATCTTAGCACCGTGCCATCGTATACCAGCGCCTCTATAGCCGTGTATCGTATATCGTATAGACTTGCTGACTTGTTGATATAGATAGCGCGAAAGCACAAATTTGACGGTTGACCGGTTGCTCAATGCTCATTCACTCATTCTTTGTTGAGGTTTGTACGTTTGGTAGTTTGTACTTTGTACTTTGGTAGCGAGCGGAACGGGACGATGAGCGGGAGGGCTCGGTAGCGGGAGTACTCCCGAGATTTGAGGTACCACCGTATTACTAAAGTGCTAAAGTGCTAAAGTGCTAGCAGTCTATCATAGGATCATAGGCATAGCATTGTTGTGATGTTATAATGTTATGATGCTGTGATGTTACAACTTACAGTGTCAAAAGCCATATAAGCTATATTAAGTAAATAGATATCTGGTTACACTGCTCATAAAGTCAACTTGCAATTGTATCTTCACATGAGTTCAAAAATCAGCGCAGAAGGATCGAATTATATAGCTCTCGACATGATGAGTGTCAAACTTGAATAAAACTGTCTCTGTTTCTCTGTTTCTTCAACTAGTAATTAAGATATATAATATATAAAAACATGAGTTTCTTTTGTTAACGGCCATTCGTCTGCTCATTGATCAGTAGTCATGATTGGGCTTTAAGTGGTTTGATGGTTTGATATAAACCATTTTTACAAATATTGAATCGTATATATTGAGAGACCAACGTCGTTAATCCATTAGCTTACTTTACTCAATTAATTTGAGATGACAAATCATATATGCAATCACTTCCTCATGCTGTTATTAATTATAGAGGTGTTACGTTGATTCATGAATTAGAATTGACATTAAATTACAGTTTGAGCGTTTCAGCCCTGTGTATCTCGTTTGAAGGATAACTGTCATACAGGTCCAAGAGATGTTGCATATATCAGTTATGAGTTATGAGCCATCTCTATAGATAATGATCATAAATCTCTTCATATTGAGTTAAAATTCTGACGAGTAGCGCTGAATCGAACTAAACGTCAGTAGACCGTCTAAATATTCGCCTTTAATGGTATCATAGCTCCAGCTTCTCCACAGCCTATTATATCAATACGGTAGAGTGCCACATACCTCCATTGAGTAACAACACAATCCACACAGCGGCACAGCTACTGGCTCAGTATAAGTAAGTCCGTCAGTAAATTGTAATCAGTAATCGGTGCTCGATAAAGGCACAGCAGAGTGGCCCTACGAATCCCATCACAACAACAAACAAACAACACTCGCTAACCCGAGATCCGGGCCCGGTGCTTTCTCCGGAGCGTTTTCACTGTTTCGCTGTGGGCGCTTCGGATTAAGCATCGGCAGCGGGCCTTATTCCGGCGTCTGTTATCCCCTAGCTCCTAAACTGAACGGTGGATATAAACAAAGGGTATATATAAGCAACAGTCCCTGCTTTCTTTCCTTCAATGGCCTCTTTCAATTGATCAAATCAATTGTAATTGCTGCTAACAAGTTTTCTCATCTGATACCTCAGTTTTTTGAAAGTCAATCTTTTGGAAGGAAAATCATGTCCGATCACAGTAATCACACAATTGAAAAGACTTCATCCAGTACTTCTGGTGTTGCTCCAGCTAATGAGGCATACCAGCCTTTTGATGCTGATGGCAATGACAAGGAATTGCACGAATTGTCAAGAATGGTGACAAACAATGAAAACGATGTTTTGGGAAGATTGGAAACTTTGTCACATACGCTATCAAAGGCCAGATCAAACACTTTCAACAGAAACAACTTAACAGCTACTCAATCTGTCTTTGATGGTATTATTAATCCAGAGGATTTTGACTTAAAAAGAATCTTGAACAAGTTCGTGAACTCTGCAGATGAGCAAGGGATTCACAGAAGATCAACTGGTTTGTGTTTTGAAGATATCAACACCTGGGGTGTTGATGCTGCCACATCTTATGCTGTCACTGTCAAAGATCTTGCAATGGGTCCATTCAGCATTGTCAAGGCTATCAAGGATGCCAGAACAAAAAAGACTAGAAAAATCGTTCAAGGTGTCAGTGGTTTGGTCAAATCTGGTGAAATGTGTCTTGTCTTGGGTAGACCAGGTGCTGGTTGTTCAACCCTTCTAAGAACTCTTGCTGGTGAAATTGATCAGTTCACAAATGTTGAAGGTGATTTTTCATATGATGGTCTTAATCAAGAAGAAATGATGAAAGATTACAAATCTGATGTCATTTATAACGGTGAATTAGATCTACATTATCCTCATTTAACTGTTGATCAAACCTTGAGATTTGCTATTGGTTGTAAAACTCCAAACACTAGACTTAACGGTGCTTCAGCTGAAGAATATATTACATTCACAAGAGATCTTTTAGCCACCATCTTTGGTTTGAGACACACTTACAACACTAAGGTTGGTAACGATTTCGTTAGAGGTGTTTCCGGTGGTGAAAGAAAGAGAGTTTCCATTGCTGAAGCTTTGGCTGCTAAGGCTTCAATCTACTGTTGGGATAATGCTACTAGAGGTTTAGATGCTTCCACCGCTTTAGAATATACTGAAGCCATCAGAGCAATGACTAACATTGAACAATCAATTGCCTTCATTACAATCTATCAAGCTGGTGAACATATCTATGAAAAGTTTGACAAGGTCTTGATTCTATACGAAGGTCATGAAATCTATTTCGGTCCTGCTGAAACTGCCAAACAATACTTTATTGATATGGGTTTTGATTGTCCTGGTCGTCAATCCACTGCTGAATTCTTGACTGCTGTCACTGATGAAGCTGGTAGATCTCCAAGACCCGGCTTTGAACACAAAGTTCCACATACCGCTGCTGAATTCCAAAAGAGATGGTTGGAATCTAGTAATTATAAAACTCTACAAGAAGAGATTTCAGATTATAAGACTGAAAACTCTGCTGAAAAGACTAGACAAACCCTTGATCAATCCCTTAAACAAGAAAAGAAGAGAGCTAAGTCCCGTTATACTGTCAGTCCAATGAGACAATTGCAATTATTAGTTAGAAGAGATTTCCAAAAGATTGCGGGTGATCGTGCCTTCACTGTCACTCAATTTGCTGCTGCTGTTATTCAATCTTTGATTGCTGGTTCCTTATTCTACAATTTAACTGAAGACATTTCAACCGCCTTTTCTAGAGGTGGTATTGTTTTCTTCACTACCCTATATTTCTCATTGCAATCATTAGCTGAAATGACTGCCTCATTTGCTGAAAGACCAATCATGATGAAACAGAAATCTTATTCATTTTATCATCCTGGTTTATCCTCCTTTTCCAAACTTATTGCTGCCTTACCAGTCAAGATCATGTCCATTACCTGTTTTGTTATTATCGTTTACTTCTTAGCCAACTTGAATATTCAAGCTGGTAAGTTCTTCTTGTTTTATCTCTTTCTTATCATTTCAACGTTAGCGGTGGGTCAATTATTCCAAATGGTTGCCGCTTTGTGTGATACTGTTTCTCAAGCTAATGCCATTGCAGGTGTTTTCATGTTGGCCATTGTTTTATATTCAACTTATATGATTCAATTGAAGTCTATGCATCCTTGGTTTAAATGGATTTCATATTTGAATCCAGCTAGATGGGGTTTTGAAAATATGCTTATGGTTGAATTCCAAGGTAGACATATGGATTGTGCTGCATCATTAGTTCCACAAGGTGTTGGTTATGAGAATGTTACTCTTGTTAACCAAGGTTGTGTCTTTGTTGGTGCCAAATTCAATCAATCTTACGTCCTTGGTGATGATTATTTGAGAGATAAGTTTAGTTTCAGTTATAACCATATCTGGAGAAACTTTGGTTTTATGGTTGCTTACTTCCTTTTCTTTGTTGCTGTTGACTGTATTGCCACTGAAATCAGAAGAGGTGTCAAAGGTGGTGGAGATCATTTATACTTTGTTAAGAATACATCCTCCGGTAGTGATCAAGTTGTCTTATCATCTGAAGTTAAAGATGGTGATATTGAAAGTGGTGAATCCTCCGGTTCTGGTGTTGCTCCACAAACAGGTGGTCAGCAATATGATCAAACTGTCTTTGATGGATTAGGATCCAAATCGGTCTTTGCATGGCAAAATCTTGATTATGTCATTCCATACAAGGGAGGTGAAAGAAAGTTATTGGATAATATTCAAGGTTATGTTAAACCAGGTACTTTAACCGCTCTTATGGGTGAATCTGGTGCTGGTAAGACTACTTTATTGAACACTTTGGCTCAAAGAATCGATATGGGTGTTGTCACTGGTGATATCTTTGTTGATGGTAAACCATTGACTAGTTCATTTAAGAGATCTACTGGTTATGTTCAACAACAAGATTTACATATTGCTGAAATGACTGTTAGAGAATCATTGATTTTTGCTTCAAGAATGCGTCGTCCTCCATCAGTTCCAGATCAAGAAAAATTGGAATATGCTGAAAAGATTATCAAGATTCTTGGTATGGAAGAATATTCAGATGCTATTGTTGGTTCTTTAGGTAGTGGATTAAACGTTGAACAACGTAAAAAGTTATCTATTGGTGTTGAATTAGTTGCTAAGCCTTCCTTATTGTTATTCTTGGATGAACCAACTTCTGGTTTAGATTCCCAATCTGCTTGGAGTATTATTCAATTGTTGAGAAGATTGGCTCAAGCTGGTCAATCTATTTTATGTACCATTCATCAGCCTTCTGCCACTTTGTTTGAATCTTTTGATCGTTTATTACTTTTGAGAAAGGGTGGTCAAACAGTTTACTTTGGTGATATTGGTGAAAGTTCTGCCACCATGTTGAACTATTTTGAAAAGAATGGTGCCAGACATTGTGACTCTACTGAAAATCCTGCTGAATATATTTTGGAAGCTATTGGAGCTGGTGCCACTGCATCAGTTAATGAAAATTGGAATGATAAATGGTTGAGATCTCAAGAATATGCTGATACTTGTACCCAAGTCAGACAAGTCATGGATGAATCATTGAAGAGAAGTCAAGATGATCAAGAACAAGAAGATCCTGAATTATTGAAAACATATGCCATGCCATATTTCCAACAATTACAATACGTTGTCAGACGTACCGGTACACAATTTTACAGAGATCCAGATTATATCATGGCCAAATTTATGTTGATGACCATGTCTGGTTTATTCATTGGTTTTACCTTTTGGGATGTCAAATCCAGTATTGTTGGTATGCAAAACGGTATGTTTGTTGTCTTTTTATCATTAATTGTTTCTGCTCCAATCATCAATCAAATTCAAGAGAGAGCTGTTGCTTCAAGAGAATTATTTGAAGTTAGAGAATCTAAATCGAATACATTCCATTGGTCTGCCCTATTATTGGCTCAATTCTTGAATGAGATTCCATATCATTTAGTTGCTGGTGCCGTCTTTTTCTGTTGTTCTTATTTCCCATTAAAGATTTTCCCAGAAGCTTCCAGATCCGGTGTTTATTACTTGAATTTCTCCATCATTTATCAAATCTATTATATTTCATTAGGTTTAACCATTCTTTATTTCTCACCAGATTTACCATCAGCCAATGTTATTTTAAGTTTGTTTATTTCATTTATGATTTCATTCTGTGGTGTTGTTCAACCTGCTAAATTGATGCCTGGATTCTGGAGAAAGTTTATGTATAAAGTTTCCCCAATGACTTATATCATTCAAACATTATCTTCATTATTATTACATGAAAAGAAGGTTGTTTGTTCAGCTGCTGAAACTGCTTATTTTGTTCCACCAAGTGGTGCTACTTGTTATGAATATGCTGCTACATATCTCTCTAATAATCCAGGTTATTTGACCACACCAAATTCCACAACATTATGTGGATTCTGTCAATATAGTGTTGCTGATGATTATTTGACCACAGTTGGTGTTAAATTCTCATACATATGGAGAAACTTTGGTATTCAATGGATTTACATTGTTTTCAACATCTTTGCCATGTGTACTTGTTATTATCTATTCAGAGTGAGTAAATTTTCATTCCCAGGTTTGATTAAGGAGAAGATTGTCACCAAGTTTGGTAAGAAGTCAGCATAGTTTCCCTCATTATTGTCATCATCATCGTCTTTATCATCTTCATCCTTTTTTAGATAAAGACCAAATCATCAATATATTTATTTCAGGCTGCAATATTGCCTCTTGTATATTATTTTTTTTTTTACTTCTTGTCTACTTTCAAACCAGATTAAGAACATTCATTAATAGATTTATCATGATTATAATAATATAATATATCCACCTTATAATATTCAATATATAGATTGAAACTTTATAAATAATGTAGTTAATGAAGTTTCAGTTTTTGGTACTAAGGAGTCAGGACCACTTCTGTTCTGCAACCAGCTAGGTACTAGTACTGTAAAAACAGGATCATTGAATATATCAATCATTAATGCTGTTAACTACCAGCTTCTATATCACACACCAAATACTAGAATATCACTGGCAAATTACAATTATAGTACAATCGTCGTTGGTGTTTCACCAGCGTTTCATGAATCATCTAACTCACCAGCAATATCAATTACTCCACACATCAACGCACAATCAGAGACTACAGGCGACAGTACTACTCGCTAACTCACTAACGCTGTGTTCCCCTTGCTTACAGCTTCGATGCATCCAGCAGCTATATTGTTCGTTGTGTGCTAGTTTGATTGTTCAAATTAACGGTTGGCTGGTCTGCCAGCCATTTTCCAGTTTTTCTGTGCAGCTCATGATCGACCATCGAGTAATTGATCCTTTCAAATCAGATAATTGAAAGGGGACTAGGAAGAGAGACTAGCTGTAGTATAGAAGCATCCAGTACTCTCCAGTTGGTATGATATTATTGACACATTCAAGAGAGATAAGATAGGTTATTGGTGTCCACTGTCTTCACTGTTATGTCTTTTTGTTAGCTGCTGCCCTTACCGATTCCAGATCTCGAAATTCTTGATCAAGGAAAGGTGGATAGCGAAAGGTTTGATCTGGAGTGTGTCTATAGAATGTGGTGGTTGGTATGATTGTTAGTGGTAGTTTTACAATGTCAAGAACATTCCCGTTTTCCCTTTTGTTGTGGCTTTCAAGGTGTCCACTGTCGATATTAATATTTGGCAGCGATAATGCCAGTAATTAAGGCCGGATTGGGTCTAATTTGCAATTGGGTGTGCGGTTTTTCAGTTTATTCATCTTTCTCGGGATATTCACTTACTGAGCAATATACACTGTGTCTGTGTGTCTGTGTCTATACTGTCTATACAATGCTGACACTGTAGACACCTGAGAGCAATTAAGGCATATATGGCTTGATTGGCTGAGAATCACTGTTGTTTCCCGTTCTTGAGATATATTCAAGTCTTCAAGTCTAGTACTTATGATTTGGATCTTGAAGAGGTGTTTGAAAGTTCTTGGTCTCACGATTCACTCACGAGTCACTAAGGTGAGAAGTGACTTATAGCTACTATCGGGTAAGTAGGCAACTTGTTGTTAGCGTGGGATCATATAATAACTCATGATGATGAATGATTAATGTCGATTTTAGTGGGATCTGAGTCTTGATATTTCAGCTGTGAGAATTTATTTTTTGTACTACAAGACTAGTACAAGACTACAAAGCTACAAACACCATCTAGATCATCAATGTTGAGATATTGGTCAAGCTAGCAGAATCTCTGTCAATGGAGATTCAAGTTGAATGTGATCTAGGTCCTTTGATTGTAGTTTTATCTTGGGCAGATCAAGGACATTGATACTCATTGCGATCGATAATAAATCATGATACCAGGAACTTCCAGATATGATCCTCTGATCTGAACAGTACAACTACTGAATCATGAGATCTGACTAGAATGCTCAACTGAGACTCCCTAATACCTATGCGCTCAATTTGTGCCATTTGTGCTCTTTGATTGTGACTAGTGAGCCCGAGATCCTAGTGCCAATTTAGCCTCTTTAGCCTAAATATGTTGCAGGATCGTCCATCAAAGTGATAGTTTGAAAGTTATTGAATAAAGAGCGATTTTAATTTATTTATTGTAACTAGTAGCTGTAGTTCACAAAGTTCTAGCCAATCAGCTGTGAATTAGTGGATTTTTGGTTTATGGATTTTGGAATATTTTGGATTTTAGTATGGTGGAAATGAGTTAAATCTTCGAGGTTCTTCTTCGCTTGAAATTCTAGCCATTGGAGTTGGGTAAAAGCGTTGGAAAAAAGATGGTATATTGACATTATAGCAATGTAATGGGTATACCCAATTCTCAACCAAGTGACCATCCAGTAGCTTGTAATACTCAGTAAATATCACTCTACAAGGAAAACGTTCTGCCTAGCTAGGCTGAGCTGAGCCCGAGCCCGAGCCTAGGCCGATATCAGCCTAGTCCCGCCCAGTCCCGCCCAGTCCCGCCCAGTCCCGCCCAGCCTAGCACTGGATCTGCACAGGGCCATATCTGAGTCGCTGCATTCCAGATTCGAGCCCACCCCCTTTGAAGGTGAAAATAAATAGAAATGAAAAAAGACAGGGTATATAAACAAATGGACATCCTCGACCTTCTGCCAAACTACAACTCTTCACCTTCTTCAACAAAGTTCACGTTCATCATCAACAACAGCTCTTCAGCAACAGCAGGACTCTACACACTCCTTTCTCTAGAATCCCACCAACGTCTTCCTGTCAACAGATTCCCTCCACATTCCTTTGGATCTCACACTTCTTCACGAATCTCTCATAACATCAAGACACGCGTTCCTTACAAAACAAACAATCAACAATGAAATACTCATACTCACTCTCCCTATTGACATTGGCTGCCACCGTCCTCGCTGCCCCTGTCGTCGTCACACAGACCAACACTGTTGTCGTCCCTGCTGAAACAACCTCTTCCTCTGCCGCTGCCGCTGAAACCACTGCTGCTGCTGCTGCTGCTGCTGCTGCTGCTGCTGCTGTCGATGGTTCACATCCTCTTGTTGGCGCTGTCAACGAGGTTATCGTCTCTGAACTAGTCATCATCTACGCTGACAGTACTGTTACACAAGCCACTACCTACACCACCCAGTTGAACTACAACACTTACTCAACTGCTTCTGTTTCTGCTTCTGCTTCAGATTACTCCCCGGTTTCATCTTCTTATACCCCTGTTGCCACTTTAGTCGCTGACAAGGACGTTGTTGAAACAACTCCATCCACTTCAACAACTTCAACAACTCCAGCCACCACTACTTTGGCTCCAACAACCACTTCAACCACCCCAACAACCACCTCAACCTCAACTTCAACCACTCCAACTCCAACTACTACTTCAACAACTCCAACAACAACTTCAACCTCAACTACTGCTGAAGAAACAACATCAACCTCAACCACCGCAACTTCAACATCTACCTCAACCTTTGCCGCTGCCATCTTAGCTGAACACAACACCAAACGTGCTCTAAATGATGCTGATGCCCTAACTTGGTCAGACACCTTAGCCACCTATGCTCAAGCCTATGCCGATGAATACGACTGTTCAGGAACATTAACCCATTCCGGTGGTTCATATGGTGAGAACTTGGCTCTAGGTTACACTGCTGTTGGTGCCGTTGATGCTTGGTATGATGAAGACTCCGACTATGATGCTAGTAATCCAGTCGCTTCCCATTTCACTCAAGTTGTTTGGAAATCAACCACGCAATTGGGTTGTGGGATCAAGTACTGTAGCTCCTATTGGGGTTCATACATTGTTTGTTCATATGATCCTGCTGGTAATGTCAGTGGTGAATATTCTGAAAACGTTTCTGTTTGAAGAACTTGGGGTTTGATACCTTACAACTACGACACATGCATCTTATGGAAAACCACAACTCTTTTTTTATATCATAACATAACAATCTTACACAACAACCAAATGATGACAAAAGTTTTTTATCTACATCATTCATTCATTCATTCATTCATTTATTATCATGCTTTATTATTATGCTATTGGGCGGTCCAACAACAACAACTTCTTCTTTTTTATTACCTGGCTGGATAGCCTGGGAGGGTTTTACTATTTTTCTATCAATCATCATATTCATTCATTCAATTACCGACTTGTTTCTTCTTCTTCTATCAAACACGTTGTTATTATTTTCTTGTTTTAAAGCCATAGAGTGCTTTATTTCATACATACCAAGAGTCCAAGACAGGATTTATCATACCCAAAAGTTCATCTATTTTACTCCCTCTTGGTTGTGTTTATACTGCAGAGTCAGCATGTTCTATTGACTGGACAGCTCTCTACTCCTTTGTTTACTATCTACTGCTAGACCCTACTTACTATACAACACTTACACTCGTTCAGTTGTTATTCTGTACTTTGTAGTTCCAAGACCCATCACGTTTCAACACGGGTCTCAGCAGAATTTTCCATCCTCGCTAAAATCGCTGCAGTTGGACGTGCGCAACCCCTTAAAAATTCCGCTCCAATTTCGTGTCGTGTTTTCTTTAATTTTGTCATGTTCATGTTTTGAAGTTTTGTCGGTGAATGAGATGGTGATGGTGTCATGATGGTATGGTTTATTATGTATAGATGTATAGTTGTATTTATCGAATGCTGTAGTGGTTGTCCCACAAGTCTCCAAGTCTTCAAATCTCGCCAGATCCAAATGTGTTACATCTCAAAACAAAAACAAACAATAATCAGATTCAGAAACTGAGCTTAGCTAGTGGACTTGAAATATTGCTGAAATGCTGAGATCTTGAGATGATCTCTGTTTACAAATAGCTCTAAGTAGTAACTACTAACATGGCCTATTAATATCTAATTACCTATGAACGCTCGATGTGGCAAAGTGTATACATGTTCCTGGTTTAACTTTAGACTGGTTGACTAGTCTATTCGAGGTGTCAAGATTGGACAATGAGCTTGGAATGTGGCTAATTTGGCTCAAAATCATGAAACCGCTGTAGTGATCTGGAGAAAACCACAGACCCAAGACGTCGTCACAGATATAACTTATAAGCATATTAAATATAGCTAGCTCTCCATCAAATTATACATAGTAATTGTTTCAGATATATATTTCAATTGCACTGTTCTATATTTACAACTTTACTACCATTCAAAAAATATATCGGTTTCATATCTGAATTAGTGAGCATACGAGTTGATGAGTTGATAAGTTGACACATATAGTCAAAGACTCATTTGATAATTCAGAAGTTAGTACAGTTGTACAATATTCATGTATTAAGCTTTCTTTCACCTCCAGCTTAGCAAGCTGTCAGTATGTGTCTTATCATTATGATCTATACTCAAAATTCTCCAAGTATAAAGAAACTATCAGTTCGTTGATGGTTTTTGGGGGTCCATCAATCATTATCAATATATCCATCTCTTTTTCAGCACTCAGTCTCCTAGCTTCCGCTATAGCTCTTTGATAACTTTTCCCCTGATATTCTTGCAATCCCACCACTCTTCTAACTTGATTGTATACATATAGTTCCGCCATAAAATTCGTCTCTACCATATGTTGTTTGAACTTTATCGGTACACATCCATCTCCTTCTTTCCATCTCTTTATGATGTCCATAAAACAACAATAACCAATCTTTCCTTCTAATCTATTCACTCTCAATTGCACAATTTTCTCAATCTTCTTGGAATGGGGGTTTTCTTGAGTTTCATCAATAATGGAATCATGAACTGCATCAGATCTGATTTTATTCCTGACATTTGAATATGTAGCATATAAAGCACTCAAAACAGTCTTAGATTTTCTTTTAAACTTTTGGAATAAATCATTGAACTTCTCATTCAATTCAATTTCAACAACATGCTCCATATCCTGTATATAGACACAAAACGCAATGAACCTCGACATGTTCTCCTCTGAATGCTTAAGATATTTTATCCTTATCAACGTTATATGCCATTTCTTTGATTTGATTCTGGGTTTATCCTGAGTGAAGACATGTAATGGCATGAATGTATCAAAGTATTTTGAAAACCGTATAAGAATTTCAAAACTGAAATTGGAATCCAAAAACTCAGGTAACAATAATGTCTTATTGAAGAGTCCCTTGATTGCCTCTCTGTTCAATTTGGGAATCTCTTTCCTTAACATCATCTCTGCATGCCAATTAAATAATTTCGAAAAATCCATCTCAACCATCTCATTCACAGTAGAGCGGTATTTAGTGACTCTCTTAAAAGGTATGAATGAATCAAACTCATCCATAGTAGCACCAGTGCTTTCTGAGCATTCATTCTGCAATGATGGTTTCTCTGATACCATTTCAAGTATCTTGTTATATGATTTAGTTGATATCTCAAAGTTGTTGTTATATTCAGATCAGAAATGTAAACAAACAAAAATGGTGTCAGGATGTACACTTTTTAGAAATTTGGTAAGGTACCGATTTTGATACGTGAAATATTAATACTCTAGGTACAAGCCAAATAGACGAATAAAGATATAACATATACCAGATCAGTCTAAACTTTACAACGTGTCAACCCGGCATGGAATAATCTGGACATAATCAAGAATACTGAAGAAGTGAACTCCAAACAACCAGCAAATATGACCAAATTTCTGTATCCTACTCGTTTTCCATCTCCAATGATAGCACCACCAATAGGTAATGCCATCAAATCACCAAAGGATACAATGAAGTAGATGGTTCCATACCGTTTACCAAAATCCTCAGTCTTTGAAACCTGTCCACAACAAATTGGAGTCAATGCTATACTGGCATTGAATGAAAACCCAGCCAGTGCTGAAAAGACATACATGGCAGTCAAACTATGACTGAATGGTAACCAGATTACAAATATCAAGATGGTGATCATACTGACTGACATACACATCATGTTGAAACTTCCCAGGCTGTTGCACGTGTAGGTGGGCGATAGACTCCCCAATATACCAACAGAATGGAATACAACCGATGTATAGAATACATGTTCATCAGAATAACCAAGCACAGATGATGTATAAGTGTATGATGTGCAAAGAAGTAATGCGAACTCATTCATGAAAATACCAATGGTTAAAGTCAAGTAGGTCATATCATTAACCAGATCTGTCAGCACAAATGAATCTTTGGCAATTTGTCTTTTTGAACATTTATTCAATGGTTTTGTAATTCTATTATTTACCAATATAATGGCCAATGTCAATA
This sequence comes from Ruyongia ponderosae, assembly GCA_030582235.1. NCBI lineage: Eukaryota > Fungi > Ascomycota > Saccharomycetes > Phaffomycetales > Wickerhamomycetaceae > Ruyongia > Ruyongia ponderosae. The sequence continues at coordinate 10,194 of JAKTWV010000033.1, read as the reverse complement.
TTGCAAGACTTATAAATGCCAATGTTCTCATCGTCCATACAAACCCTACTTTTGGAAATAAGCTTCTAAGCATAAATGGCCATATAACACCTCCCAACGCTCCACCAATGAAAGTTATCCCCATTGACAGCCCTCTTCTCTTATAAAACCATTGTGTCACAGATCCAACAGCTGAAGTAGTCACAAAACTTGATCCAATTCCAACAACGACACCAAAGGCCAAAATGAACTGATACAATGCAGTGGCATTAGCAGTGGCAAACAGTCCTCCAACAATCAACATGGATCCTACAATCATTGGAATCTTGGACCCATTGAAATCAAATATCGGACCTGAATAGATCTGACCACCAAAGCAAAAGAAGAAATAAACTGAAAATATCCATCCAATCTCACTCATGCTTAAATGTCGTAATTGGTTTTGAGTAAGGTATGATTGAATTACACCCACTGATTTTAATAGCCCAAAATCTATCAGTAATGCCATGAATGACCCCAAAACGACAATCCAGGCATTGATGCCACCTTCAGGACATTCATAAATGGTTTGTTGAGGATTCTGAATAGTGGAATTGCAGTTATTGGATATGATTGGATTTGAATGTTGTGCAGATATGTCATTGTTGTCATTATTGTTCTTGATATTGCTGGTAATGTTGTTATAACTACTATTGCTATTCTCATCAATATCGAAATCAACCTTGATGCTCTCCAAATCCGCTGATTCAAAAACATCCATTTTGTAACTAAATAGACTCACCTCTGTCCTTGCTTGTCAATCTTATGAATGATTTTCTGCTATTCAAAAGATTAGGAGATTCTCCAGATTTTATAGTCTTGTTTCCTTCTATGTAGTATTTATTCTCTGATCTGTTGGTAGAGGCAGCTTTGGAACGGCTGAAAGTTATTGATTTACATAATCCATTATTAACAAAACAGCATTAATTCATATTTACATAGGCTCTAGCCTCAATAAAACAATAAGTACATGTGTGTATAATGCATATAGTATAAATAAATCAAATAAATTCAATTTCAGAACAACCACTTTTCCAAAGATGTATTTGTGCCCAAAAAGCACCTCATAAACCTTCTAATCTATCTAGAGCAGCCTTGATCTTCATCCCTACCCTGGTACTCAACTCATAATCATCAGCATAACCCATCCCCTTCTTAAGCCACTCCTTGGTCTCCTCCAGTCCATCAATACCGTTCTCCTTCCATGTGAACAATGCCCTCTCATACATGGCTGTTGGGTATAACCATGGGTCCTGGTTATGTCTGATGAATCTATACCCTAATTTCTCACTCTTATCAAACGTCACAATGTATTTCAACACATTGGCATCCATTATTTCACGACCCTTGGCGAATTCGCCTAATCTTCTCAACGTTATGGCTTGTAATAAATGACGAATCATAGCTTGATTTTCTAATTCTGGTACCTTAGAATATTCACTTAATCCATAGTTTAATGCCTTATATGCAATATCCAAATGCTCAATGGGCATTCTATTATAACCATTCCAGAAATAAACTAATTCATGAATTGGAGATGTTCCAATGGCATCAATGATATCGATTTTATTTCCACTAATAGCTTGTTGTTGAATAACATTCTGAAATTGATCAATCTTTCTATTAACGAATTTATCAAATGGCATTTGTTTCTTCTTTTTACCAGTGGTATAAATTGGAGCCTTCAAGATCAATCTTTTAGCTTCTTCTCTGAAAAATTCAATTCTCTTTAATTCAACAGGATCAGTAATAATACCCATTTGACAAAATCTGTATAATTCCAAATAACAACAACCAGCACAATAAGTATAAAGACCTGGTGACCATTTATTCTTCTCCACTAATAGACTGACTTCCTTAGCTGCTCTTTCATATTTGTGCAATGATATCAAAATCATAACCCTATCAAAGATCAATAAAGCTTCAACTTGTTGCATTTCAATCTTTCTATCAATACTATCCATCAACTTCAAAGCATCTTCCAACTGTCCTCTTGATGCCAACATTCTGGATTCTTGTAATAACCATAATGCAGAGTTTGGAAAGAATGCTCTTGCTAATAAGAGTGAATCTTCTAATCTCTTTCCAGGATGTAATATTGTTGGCTCGCCAGTTCCTTGGAAAGCCTTTGATTCTGAAATCATCTTTTTAGCACTTTTAGTCTTTTTTAATGATAATGATGATAATGAAACAGCAGCAGCAGCATCATCGTATGCATTTGAAGTAACATCTTTCAAAGATTCTGATGATTTCAAGGCAGGAATATCGAAATCGGAATCTGTGAATTGGAAAGGACCGTCATAAAATACCATAAGACCTAAGAGACCAATACAGCCATGAATGTTACGATCTTCTGTAGCTTTCCAAATCATACTCAACCCCTGTTCTCTCGAACCTTTAATACTCATAACAGATAAGACTTTCCCAATAGCTGGTGGGATCAACGAGACCACTAATTGTAAAATACCAAAGCACAGATTAGAGCCAGATATAATAAATTCATCAACTGTACAATGTTCTTCTTCATTGATCAACTTCTTCGATGATGGTCGAGCATTGTTTGAAGTTGGTGATTCTAATTTATCTGATGACAGATTGTTGTAACCAACTGTTGTTCTTAATCTCTCGAATGCAGGTGTATTCCCTATATGTGTACCATTCAATCTTGATGATCTCATCTTGGTAACACGTTGTGAATAAGTGATTAATTTTGTATCATTTAGTTGTTCTTGTGATAATTTGTATGGAACATCGACAAATGAACCACTGTTATTTGAGGCTGACTTGAAACTATCAGAAGACACTGTAGATACATTTGAAGATGATGAAGCAGTTGAGCTTGATTGCTTAGTTTTATTATTATTATTTGACGCGGTATTATTGCCAGCAGCAGCTTTGTTCTTATTCTTTTCGTGTTCTTTGATCAAACCGAATATTTCATCCAAGACGACATAGGCCTTACGTAATTTGTATAGAGCCTTCACACTCTCAATGGCACTTTCAGAAAGAAGCATAACCAATGCATTCAATAAGGTTGATTCAGCATATGTGACAGCATATTCAGTACCAGGAGGAAAAATGGATGAAGTTTTCAATTTCAACTTTTGATATTTGGCACGGTCTCTTGATGATAATGTTTCAGTCTTTCCCAATATTTCACCAGCCTTCTTCATTGCCTCTGGTTCAAATCCCAAAGTAGCTTCCAAGAAGTAAATGACACCCAATGCCATGCTCTTGATTGTACAATCTGGATCATCATTAATCAGACTGAGGCCCTCTTCAGCACGATCATCCAAAAGGAAGTCCATAGCCTGCAACGCTAATTCAAAGTCATGGGCCTGCTTCAAAACTAAGGGAGTGGCCTCTTCTGATGAAATGGCGTTGGACTCTCTGTTGAAGCCAAATACCTTGAACATTCTTAGTTTTATCTCGTTTTGACTGTTCTGTGGTAGTTATTGCTATTATTATCGATCTTGCGATTCAATTTATAATGACAGGCCTTCTCAGTTCTCTTTTCTTCTTTTGCTCTTCTTTTTCCTGCTTTGCGACAATACCCCTGACCTCCAATCAATTACTGAGCTTTGCAAAATGATCTGAGCAGAAGATGTATGAGTTATCAATGAAATAAAGTAATATTTAAAAGGAGAAAGATATTCCTGTTGACTGAATTAAATTCAGAAATTATGGAGCGGCCGGTAATTTTGGTAATCTTCAATCTTAGCACCGAGCCTAAAATTCGCTGTGCCCTGCCTGGAGCTAGGCAGAAAACTTAGGCGGAGCTAGGCAGAGCCAGGCAGAGCTAGGCAGAGAACTTAGGCAGGCTACAATGGATAGAAGAAGTAGTAAAATAGAATATAGCATAAAAAGAATAATAATAGTAAAAACCTGAGCCCAGCTCCCTTGAAATAGTAGTAGTAGTAGTATATTATCTCACATAGTCCGGTGAGTGATAAGCAGTAAGTGAATAGTAATAGTAATAGCAACAGTAATAGCAACAGCATAAAAAGTAAAAAGTATAGCGACACAAGTAGATAATAACACATCTTGAATAATGAACTCACTGATTTGAGTATTAGTATTGATTAATTAATGATAAGTGATCTTGATTTGATATATGAACATGATGATATTAAATAAGTAAATGTGAAAGAAATGAAAGATAACAAAATATACTATGAAGGTGTTTGTTTGAAGAATTGAAAAGAGTTGAATATTGTGTGAAGTGTGCCATTGATCCAAGCCGGGGATCAATGAGCAGTAATATAGCAGTAGCGTAGCAGTATTGTAGCAGTAATATAGCAGTAATATAAGTTCTTTAAGGAATTTTAGATTTGTTTGTTTAGTGTTTTCCCTTGTTCTGTTTGATTTAAATTTGTTTAATGATGAGTGATCAGATATGATCTAGCAATTAATAGCCTTTTAAAAGTCTGTGATTTTCCTCTTGTTCAAAATAATAACTATATGAATTCTGATTACTTTAAAAGTCTTGTTTGATCTTTTCAAGTTGAAGTGATACCAGTTTCATAAAGGATTTGTTCTTGTTCATGATTTGTGATATTAACTCTTTGTTTGCCAATCCCGGCTACATGAAGTCTCACCTTAACAAATTGATGATATTGAGTCTCAGTCTCCCTCAGCTTCACCACACTGGTCTGGTATGTCAGTCTGAAGAGATATAATGCCAAATCATAGGCTATTAAGAAGAAAACTGGTGAGATAACAAGAATAGCCAATATCACCTGTATGTGTCATTTTAAAAACACCACATGTTAGTCTTTTTAAGGGCTTTCTGAGCAAGAACCTACAACCACACCCTGGAAGGGATGAGGAGAGGTAGATAGTAGAAGCAGTACTTACAGAACACCATTGGACCACGTCCACTAGAAGTTTTAAGAATATCATTGGCTCCCAGAATGACTCTCTTAATCTAAAGACAGGAGAAACCAGGAGATAACTCATCACTTTTATAACACTTGCTTTTCCCTGAAAATTGCGGTTACCCTGTCCTGATTAATTTTTAATGTGGCGCGTACCGGGTCCAGTTTCAATAAGTGAAAAATTTTAATTTGATTTGATTTGTTTCCTTTATCAGTTACTTCGAGAAGGTTGAGGGATATAAGAGTATGTACTGGCTGATGATCTTCACTATCTAGCAATCAATAGATCAAATGTGGCTGCACAAACAGGGGAATGCAAATTGGGAATGATGCTACAATATTCAATATACTTATCTACATTATCTGAACATTTAAGAAGAGAAATGAATCTATTACTGACCTCTCAATGAAAAAAAAATTTAAAGAGAATTATCTTGTACAAACCCCTGTTTGACATTTTTGATCAGTGTCAATTCTTGCTAGAAGTGGTGTTTCCCAATGACTATTGTCGCAATTGTACTAACTAGAGTAACAAACAGCATTTTAGGGTATCTTATCTTATTTTCCTTGCAAACTGGCTAAGCTTTTTTACATAATAGTACACACTTAGTTTTCTGTTTTTTCAAATAATTGTAATTGATCGTAGCAACAATTGTTTAGCTCGAACTTTAAAGGCGTTTCAATTCCCTGCCATGCGCTGATTGTCTTTTGACTTGTTACTGGTCTTTCCTGCACAGAACACAGAACATTTGACCAGTTGTAAAAGACTTATAATAGACTGCACCATTGCTAATCTCTTATCATTATACTATTATCCTGACCCACAAACTATCGTAACTCGTAACCTACAGTCTAGATGACCGTTAATCTCCTTGTAACTAACCAAGTAATAACATATAATCAGCATATATAAATGTTGTAAGCTAATACATCAACTTTCTAGCAGTTAGTTTAAATTGAAGCCAACACTTCTTTTCCCCTTTCGTTCATCTTCAGTATCTCTAATATTGGATTCCTCCATAGGTCTTTTCATTGGAGATAATGCAGCCACAAAAACAGCAGCAGCAGTAGCAGTAGTGGCAACTTTTCCATTGGTTCCCCCAGTATCATTTTTGTTAGTATTACCATTGACTAAATGCTGACCTTCAAGCTCTTGTTCTTGTACTTTCCGTTGATTTGGCTGTTGTGACTGTTGTGGTGACTGTTGTTGTCTTTGCAATTGTCTCTGCTGTAACTGTTGTTGGAAAAACATTCTTTTAATTACATCCTTATAGAGACTATTAGCTAATGGTAACACACTAGATCTGAACTTTACTTCTGATAAAGTATCTGGTTGAGTTTTGATCAGATGTTTTTCCAATTCAAAACGATCATCTCTTGGATCATGACCTTGTTGTAGTGATAAGGGATGATCAGAACTTTCAAGGTGATAAATAAAAGTATCTGGAATATTTCCTGGATCAAGTAAAAATTGAGATCCCACCAACAAAATCATTTTTTTGTAATATAGATCAAGAGTGTTATAGCCACCATTAAATGGTATATTATTGTTATTTTTGTTGTTATTATTGTTATCATTATTAGCAGTAGTATTGTTATTATTATTATTCTCGTCATTATCATTAGTATCATTATTTTCATTATCAAGGCTATCTCCAATATTTTCTCCAGTTTCTGCCTCTTCTTCAACGTCATTACTATTATTAGCTGTTGTGGAAAGTTCTTCTATTGACAGTTGCCTTATCGCATTAGCTTCTCCATTCACATCCAAGCTTTCAAGATTCTCACTGACATTATTTTCAATGGCATCATCTATCTTCTTCTTGTCTTTGTTGTTACTATTTTCAAGTTGTGCCTGTATACGGAAATCATTTTGACAATTCTCAATATTGGAATCCTTTGGTAAAATTCTATAATTCACTCTTGTCAAGAAATCTCTCTCCAGTATATCCAATTCATTAGGGTGTACACCACCAACTTTGGCATAATAACTATTTTTACAAAAGGAATCGCATAAACCCTTTGTTCCCACTGTGGTGGCTGTTAGAAGGAATCTATGAACGGTTAATGAGTTCAAAGTGAAGCTTTTGTAGACAGATGATAGCAAATCAATATAATAAACTGTTGTAATCAAAACAGCATTTTCTAAATGTGAATATTTCACTAATCTTAGCAAGTATTCAAAGACAGATATAGGTGGAGGTGTTCTTGAATGAAATCTTGTCAGTTTATCATTTGAGATAGATCCATCTTCAATGAATGAATCATTAATTTGTATCAAAGATTTCAACATTCTCGATATCAATATTATGAGATCGTCTTTGTCACAATGGACAAAGTTCATGGGTAGTATTTTTGTTTGATTGGGCATTGTTGGATATTTTGATAAAGGGTATGTAGAAGAGCGAGCTTTTTCCTAGTTTTGCTTAAGAAATGAATGGCAAATCTTGATATTTTGGTAATTCCTGTTCTTTAAATTAAATCCCAGGTATAATAGTTTGCTTATTGATAGATGTAGATATGCTATATGCTCATGATAAGTTGGATATGCCTCCTTAGTTGAGGAAATCTGTATGGGAAAGCACTTTTCGCAGAAACAATAATAGTCTTTTTATGGGAAGAACGATTCAAGTCTGTGGTGAATGGTTGACAATTTTAGCACGATCCGTAGATTGAAGAACTAGCAGCAGCAATAGAAGTCACAATTGGATCAAGATGACTCAGTGGAAATGTTCAGGTTTGACTGGTTTTATTGCAGAATCGCTTTATTGTTTTGATTTTTTGGTTTGTGGTTATTTCAATTTTTTTTGGCGGCGCACGTGAAGCTCTTGATAGAAAATTGAGCTGCTAAATATTGAGGTTGTAGAGGTGTTTCTGTCTTGTGGCATTGTTTGAGGTAAAATTAGAAGGATTATCTACTCATTTTTATGTCCAGGAGACCCCTCTGATGCGATTTCCTTTTTTCGTTATCTCTTCAGCGTCGTCGGTGCTGAATTTACTGATAACACCCACGTTGTCGATCCAGATGAGGTGTATCGATTATATATAACAGAATATAGAAACTGTGATATCTACAAATAGACACGAGATATTTCAACGGATGGATCCTGTATAACATGAGATGAAGATTAAATATGAATGGAAAGAACTAAAACTGGTGTAAATGGTAATAAAAAAAGACATCATGGCATCGAAATGAAAAAGAACTAACAAGCACATCCGTGGTTTTCACTCTCTAAGTTGATGTTGATGGCATCATTGAATTCATCGTTGAATTCATCTGTTTCCTCTTGTTGTAATGCGTTTCTGGCAATAACATCAAAGGCTTCATCAATATTGGTGGATTCCTTAGCACTTGTCTGGAATACTGGTAAATCCCCCAAATTTGTGGCGAATTGTTGAGCTTTCTTCGAACTTATGACCTTCTTGCTTTCATCAACATCAACTTTGTTACCGATTATAACAAATGGGAAATTCTCTGGGTTCTTAACGTTGGCTTGAATCAAGAATTCATCCTTCCATGAGGCAATATTATCAAAAGATTTCTGATTTGTAACATCATAACATAAAACACAACAATCAGCACCTCTATAGAAGGCAACACCTAATGACTGGAATCTTTCTTGACCAGCGGTATCCCATAGTTGCATTGTGACTTGTTTATCATCTATTAGTAACTCCTTGGTTAAGAAATCAGCACCAATGGTTGCTTTATATTGATGTGAGAATTTACCATTCACAAACTGTTGCATTAATGAAGTCTTTCCCACACCTGAATCACCTAAAATGATGACTTTTAACAAAGTTTTCTTTCTTGAAGACATGGTGTTGATATTCGATGGATGCTTTGAGTTGAACGTAGATTGCGAGAACAGAAATCAGAGGAATAAACAGACAAGTGGAGTTTCAGGCAGTTATCAGCAAACTTAGTGAGATAGAATAGCAGCTATTGTAAATAGTGTAACCTAATTTGAAGAAGCGTTCAGCTGTAAACCTTTAAACTCTGTTGACTTGATGACTCGCAGGTTCTCTTGTGCACACAATCTCAGAGTTCTCTTTTATCTTTTCCGGAAATTAAAAAAAAAAAAAAAGATAAATAATTCATTACCCGCAAATTGGTGAGGCTGGTTTGGCCTTTTCCACCAATTAATCATCTGTTTTGTGTGTATATCTAATTTCTTATTGTAGTGTATCATATGAATGTTGCTTCTTCATAATTCTTTAACGTTCAGGCTCAATATCTTATTATTCAAATTTTTGTTATCAATTTTTATGAAATATTGGATATTTGTAACGACCTTTTAAAATCCACAGTGGGTATTGTTACTTACTCGAATTCATGAAATTGTTAACAACTTATCAAAATGATCAAATTAGATATACTACAAGAATATAGGAGCTTTTCTGATTAATATCATGCTATTTAGACTCTGATAACATTATTTTTGGTCTAATTATTTGCAAAGTTCGAAGCGCTTCTGAGTCAGTCTAGTATACTGGAAGAGCGTCAGAAGATTATAAATTAGTCGTGATCGTAGCATGAGTTCAACTTACTGAGGATCGCATGCTTACGATAGGGGTGTATTATACTTAGAATTAGTAGACAACATCTTAGAAGTAGAGAACATTCAATGAGCTGTAAAGAAGTATCTTTGTTTCAATCACAGCTCGAACATTTGGCAATAATACATACATTTTAGCAAAGAAAACCCAATTCTTGAACTCGAGAAGTATAATAATAATAGTTTAACTACAAGTTTGAAGTAATTTTTAGATAAAGTGAAATCATAATATTAAACAATTCCCTCTCATATATAAACATAATCTATTTAAAAAAGAAAACCATACTAATGTATAAAATAATCACTTCATTGTTACTGAAATTAAGAAACCTGCCTTCAAATTAAAGGAAAACTAATAAGAATAAATTAAAATGCAAAAAATTTGTAAATAAATTGATTGAATTAAACTTATTTCTTACCAGCCTTGACAGCAGCCTTGGTAACCTTACCAGCCTTGTCAGACTTTTCGACAGACTTGATAACACCAACGGCAACGGTTTGTCTCATATCTCTGACAGCGAATCTACCTAATGGTGGGTAGTCAGTGAAAGCTTCAACACATAATGGCTTGGTTGGAACTAATTTGACGATAGCAGCATCACCGGACTTGACGAACTTTGGTGAATCTTCTAACTTCTTACCTGAACGTCTGTCAATCTTTTCGATTAAAGTGTCAAACTTACAAGCAATGTGAGCAGTGTGACAATCTAAGACTGGAGAGTAACCAGCTGAGATTT